>KZ652950.1:406917-418077 GCA_001010745.2 Gerris buenoi
ATCTATATATATAAAATCCAAATACCACTCACTCACTGACACATCACGATATCTCTGAAACCACTGGACCTACGACCATGAAATTTTGTAGGTGTGTTCCTCTTAGCTCCTAGGTGCTCGCTAAGAAATATTTTAAAAATCCGCCATCTCTTGATTCAAGATGGCGGCCAATTGATTCAAGATGACGATATCTCCGGAACCAATTGTACTAGAACTTTGAAATTTAGATGATAGCTTCCTTATATCAAATTAGAAACTTTTTAGAAATGGTTTACCAATCGGGCATTTTGATTCAAGATGGCGGCGATATATATATAAAGTCAACATGTGTGTATGTTCTTTCTATAAATCTACAGTTTTAGTCTGATCTCGATGAAAATTTGCACACTTGACCTTCAAAGAAAGGGGAAAATCAAGATCAACATGAATTTTTGAAATTTAAATTTTGGTACACAGGGGTACGGGGTAAAGTAATGAATACGGGGTCAAAGTAATGAATACCCTTTATGATGCATATCGTTGAAAAGCTCTTTAAGAGTACAGTAATTGTTGTTAGGTACAGTTTTATCATATTTTCACTTAGGAGGGGGGTAAAGTGGAAAAATAGAGCTCTATTTTATATAAAGAGTATCTGTATGAGGGTATGTCTTTTATACAAATCTACAGTTTTATCCCAATTTGATGAATACTTACACACATTTCCTTTAAAACAAGGTGAAGATCACTGCCTACATGAGATTATGAGATTAAAATTTTGGTACACCGGGGTACGAGGTACAAATGACAAAGTAATGGATACCCTTCATGATGCATATCGTTGAAAAGCTCTTTAAGAGGAAAGTAATTTTTGTTATGTACATTTTTGTCTTATTTTAATTTAGGAGGGGGGGGGGGAATGGAAATTTATATCTATGTATACATAAAATTCAACATATATGTGAGTGTGTGGTGTGTGTAGGTTATTTATACAAATCTACAGTTCTTGTCCGATCTCGATGAAAATTTGCACACTTGACCTTCAAAGCAGGGGGAAAGTCACTGTCCACATGAACTTTCGAAATTTAAATTTTGGTACACAAGGGTATGAGGTACAAACTCAAAGTAATGAAAACCCTTCATGATGCATACCGTTGAAAAGCTCTTTAACAGTACAGTAATTATTGTTATGTACATTTAGGGGGGTAAAATGGAAAAATATATCTAAAAGTCAACATATTATGTGTGTGTGTGTGTGTATGCTCTTTATAAAAATCTACAGTTTTAATCCGATCTCGATGAAAATTTACACACAAGACCTTCAAAGCACTGACTACATGAATTATCGAAATTTAAATTTTGGTACAGGGGGTGCGGGGTACAATTAATGAATACGGGGTCAAAGTAATGGAAACCCTTTATGGCACTTATCGTTGAAAAGCTGTTTAAGAGGACAGTAATTGTTGTTTTGTACAGTTTTGTTACATTGCTATTTAGAAGAGGGTACTGGGGGGATAATTTGGAATATTTGCAAATTATCTTATCAAAGAGGAGGGGATATAGAAATAAGTGGGAGGGATAGAATCTAGATATTCTTGCATGGATAAATAAGTTAAATGTTTCTTGATGGTAGTTTATAGACTTAGCAAATTAAAATGACACTCCGCAGCGAAGCACGGGTATCCAGCTAGTATATATATATACAGGGTGTCCCAGCTAATATGGAACAGAAAAATATCTCCGGAACCATGATAGATAGAAAGGTGCGGTTTTCAGGGTTCGATAAGGGCTAAAAAGGCTCTTCTAGAACATATGCTGAACATTTTCTGTGTGCAACGAAAGCGTGTGCAGCAAACAAAATAAACAAAAAGTGAATAGGAAGCCATATTTTTAAGACTGGATTTGGATTCTATGGCTAAAAAAAGGACTTTTTTACTCTTGGAAATTTTTCGCTCCGATCGTTAGTTTGCCATCTAGAGAGCCCTAAACTTGATAAAATTTTAACTTTAAGTCCATTTTACAGCTAAACTAATGGATTTAGGAAAAAAAATCAAGAGACAAAAAATTCTTATTTTTAGCCATAGAATCCAAATCCAATCTAAAATTTATACCTTATACGTAATTTTTTTTTGCCAGAAAAAGGTGTTCAGCAGGGCTCAAAAAGTGAAAAAAAATCAATAATGCATCTTTTTAAGAATGGATTTGGATTCTATGGCTAAAAATAAGAATTTTTTGTCTCTTGATTTTTTTTCCTAAATCCATTAGTTTAGCTGTAAAATGGACTTAAAGTTTCAATTTCAACACATTCAGGGCTCTCTAGACGGCAAACTAACGATCGGAGCGAAAAATTTCCAAGAGTAAAAAAGTCCTTTTTTTAGCCATAGAATCCAAATCCAGTCTTAAAAATATGGCTTCCTATTCACTTTTTGTTTATTTTGTTTGCTGCACACGCTTTCGTTGCACACAGAAAATGTTCAGCATATGTTCTAGAAGCGCCTTTTTAGCCTTTATCGAACCCTGAAAACCGCATCTTTCTATCTATCATGGTTCCGGAGATATTTCGCTGTTCCATATTAGCTGGGACACCCTGTATATATATAGGTATATGTATTTTTAGCGGATTTCTTCTTTTCTTTCACCCTGTATATATATATATAGGTATATGTATTTCTAGCGGATTTCTTGTAAGCACGATAGCGCTCGAACGAATTGACGTATCAAAGTGAAAATTGCACCGAAAAATCAAGCTCGTTGAGACAAAGATCCCTATTGAAAATGGGATATTTATGACGTAGTTAAACCCTTCTGATGAGTCAGCAAAGATTGAATAAAATACAAAAAATCACATGAGGTATCACTTCTTATGTTTTTTGGGGTCCTCGATCCAAAAAATGAGTTACCATAGCAATTTGAACAATATTTTAGACATTAGTAATAGTAATAACTTTTTTGGGATTTCTTGTAAGCATGATAGCTCTCGAACGAATTGACGTATCAAAATGAAAATTTCACCTAAAAATCAAGCTCGTTGAGACGATGATCCCTATTGAAAATGGGATATTTACGACGTCATTAACCCCTTCTAATGAGTCAGCAAATATTTTTAAATAAATCCTACCGCGGGTATCCGAAAGCCGAGCGAATTTCCATTGGAAATTTGTAGTTTAATTGTTGAGCAGTTTAAACTTCTTTCAAACTACTACGATTATACAATACTACAAATTTCCAATGGAAATTCGCTCGGCTTGCGGATACCCGCGGTAGGATTTATTTTTTTACTATTATACTTAAATTTTGTTCATTTAGCATTCGATCCTATCGTTGTATAGAAAACGTATGCATGGTAATAAATGTTTAATGAGCCCAAGTTACGCTGTAAAATCATATTTGAAAAGCTATTTCCTCACTCACCCCTTAAATAGGATATTTCCAACGACAAACCTCCCTTATCAGATGTTCAAATTCAATTTTTAGGACTCAATCTTCAAAAGTTACTATTTGTCACCAATCTTTGAAAATTGTCTTGACCTTGTCCAAAGAGATTTTTTTTTATTGTCGACTTACAACTTTTAGCTTACGCACCAAGTTATTGTCGACTTCTCTTATGAAATAAGCCACCCAATATGTGGGGTTGTCAACTCTAGTTCTTTTAGTCGTTCAATTTACCTTCCAATTCGCCTTTGCTTTGTAAGAGCGTTGCGAGGATCGATAAGGCTTTAAATCAACCTTAGACTGGGCATTGATAAAAACAACATTTATACCAAATGTTAACGAAATCGGTCACAATGTACTCAAATTAAGGGCGCACGTAGATGAGGAGTTGGTTTATGATTGGACGCTAGGTTAGCAACGCAATAAGTTAGAAGGCCTCGTCTAACCCTTTTTGATTGGACAAAAACTACAGTAATTTATTAGGCATGGAGATCATCTTAAATGGATAACACAGACAGACTCCCCACGTAAATTTATTATTGAAGCAGCTTTCAGCACTTTAAAAAGCCATCATCAATCTATCCACGTGAGTTTCAAGTTTTACGTTATGTAGACTAACCTCTTACTAAATCTTTTATCTAATGTAACTCTTTTTCTTCTGCAATAGGCACTGATAATGACATTTTAAAGTTTGAAAGCTGCTTTGATAATAATCATATTTCAATTTACTTGGAGAGACAGTTTGTAATGACACCTTTAAAATTAGTTTGGTTGAATCCGGGCTTTATGTCATAAACGTCAACAGACGTTCTTTTCCTTTGAACTTTTCATAGATATTATATGCTTGAAATTAAGTTTTAATATATTAAAGGAAATATCTCTGTACAAAGGAAAATCAAATCTAAACTGTGCTCGATATGGCCTCGAGTAGCGTATAGGGGACGGTGAGAGAAGAAAAATGAGCCCAACATCGAGGGGAGTTTTTAAGGTTTTTGCTCTATTTTTCGATCGCCATAGGCACTCGGTCCCCGGTTCTTATAATAAGGTATGATTACAAAAAGTTTTGCTAATTTATTCTAACTTCTCTGTTAAAGTAAATTCTCAAAATTGACTTCTTTATCTTTAGAATTAATTTGATTTGATTATTCGTAAAAAAAAAAAAAAAATCTGTGAGGGAAAAATCCCAAGATTTCTTTTAAACATCTGGTTTTTTTTCATTCTTATTTAAATTCCAGGGTGGATTCTCTACAAAGGTATTCATTTTATAATAAGGGCGTCTGAGAGAGAAAAGCGAACATATGGGCTACACGTGCTACCTGGAAACCTGCTTTCCTTTTTCCCGCCGCTTTTTCCCGCCCTGTTCTAGTTGAGAACCTCGTTGATAATGAAGCTTCATCCCGCTGTTATTCTATCTTTATTTCTTCAGCTGTTTCTCTCGTATTCCCTTTGACTCCCGGCTTGGATGCAGACTCCGCTGGAATTAGGCAACTGTTAAAGGTCACGTGACTGGAGGTGGAGTTAAAGAGAAACACGTGATCCCCTCCCCCCCCTCCCCATTTTAAAATTACATTATTGTTCTCTAACGGGGTTGTTTGGAGTCGATTTAGAAGGCACAGTGTCAAATTTCCCGCGGCCCTTTGTTCTCTGTTATTGTTGATTTTCCTGGAAGCTCCCGAAGTCATTATGACCGGTGTCGAATAACCAATTAGTCGGATGTTTTCGTTCGAATGCTCGCTGTTATATAATGGGTAACAGTGCCTCACTTTTCCTCTAGAGAATAATAACAATTTTTTTTTTTTAACTTTTTTAATATTCGTTCGAATTTTTACATCTTCTTTAATAGGTTTTTTCTTGTACCTTTTTCGATACAAAACAATTTTCTTTAGTTCTCCCTTTTCCGAAATTCATAAGGTAAAACAAAAACCAATCGGTTTTGTTTTGTTATGAAGAACTTTTTTTACTTTACCACATAAAGAGAAGGTATTGTGATGGAACGAAAATTCGATTTTGATGAATTTACACGTTTTGAGGTCCCCTGAGTCCAAAAATGTGGTTTTTACAATATGTGTGTCTGTCATCTGTCTATGCAAACGCCTGGAGCCTAAACTACTGGGCTGATTTTGATAAAATTTAGTATGCACCTTTTAGAAAAATCAAACCCCAAGGCGAAATCGAGAAATGAATTTCATCTCCAAATTTGGAGGCACTAACCCCCAAAAGCTGAAAAACGAAAATTGCTTTAGACTTGAAAAATGAAAAAAATACGTGCGATGTCGCTGTACACTCGTTAGAAACGAAGTTACTTACGTTTCTCATTAAATATAAATTATGAAATCACACTATAAGTATACCATGGTAACTACTTATACACGGCAGAGTTAGAAAAGAGACAAAATTAAAAGTAAATAACTGTTTGTACTTAGCTTAGTTAAGGTAATTTTTATTTATTTATTTATTTTTTTTTTTATAATTGAAGCGAGCGTCTTGCAATAAATAGTGTATTGAATATTGAGAAAATAGTTTATCAAGATGAGTTGATAGTTATAGAGGGTGATTGTAGTATAGATAGTGAGGGAACAAGTTATAGAGGGTGATTGTAGTATAGATAGCGAGGGAACAAGTTATAGAGGTTGATTCTAGTATAGATAGTGAGGGAACAAGTTATAGAGGTTGATTGTAGTATAGATAGTAAGGGAACAAGTTATAGAGGTTGATTGTAGTATAGATAGTGAGGGAACAAGTTATAGAGGTTGATTGTAGTATAGATAGTAAGGGAACAAGTTATAGAGGTTGATTGTAGTATAGATAGAGAGAGAACAAGTTATAGAGGTTGATTCTAGTATAGATAGCGAGGGAACAAGTTATAGAGGTTGATTGTAGAATAGATAGTGAGGGAATAAGTTAAAGAGGTTGATTGTAGTATAGATAGTAAGGGAACAAGTTATAGAGGTTGATTGTAGTATAGACAGAGAGGGAACAAGTTATAGAGGTTGATTTTAGTATAGATAGTGAGGGAACCGGTCAACCATTGCGAACGCCATAAGGCATTAAAGTCAATTTTTTCTTACAAAAAATGAAATTTAGCTCTATTTAAGGTAGAACCGATAATGGTACGACAAAAAGTCATAGGACCAAAGTTTTTGATCTTTTAAAATCAGTTACCGTAGGCGTAGTCAGTTTGTCGATACGACTTACCGTTTGGCCACAATAAGCCTCCAAAAAACTGTAAAGTGCGTCCGCCATCTTTAATTTTTAAGGGGGGTAAAAATGTATTTTGTTAACTTTTCGAATCTTTTCAGTAGGTTTGGGCCAGTTTCCGTCAAACGCAAAAAACCGCGAGTCTTTAGGTGGTCTAGAAGTAGTCAAACATTTTGATTAGCGAGTCAGTGGGGTTTGTTTACTCTGAGTCAACCTAATGTTTTTAACGTTTAAGTTATGTTTTATTTATTTTTTTCTATAAAATTGTAAATAACTTTGGTTCTACTCAATATTTTTCGATGAAACATGTTTGCGCTCACCTCTGAAAAAAATTAATCGATTTCATTTAGCCAGTTTTGCGCCCATAAAGTCTAACTGAGGCGACAGACACACATACATGCATAAATACATACACGAAAAAAGTTAAGGCCGGATTCGGTTTTCGGGGTGTATAAAACGAAAAAGTATCCAAAAAATTTTCAATTCTGACCAATGTAGAGACAAAACTTTAATTTTATAAATATAGATTTAACAACTAAAACAAGTTAACTAATATAATAAACGAATTTTATAAAGGTTATTCAAATGTGCTGCCACCAACCATTACACATCGCTCAGCTGGTATTTTCTAAATAAATATTTTTGACACTTATAAAAACAAAGGTACTTTACTCCTGACCATTTTTGAAAATTAGGCGTAACAACACCCTGTACATTGATTAATTGGATTTTTTTCAACTTCAAAGTTTAAGACCAAGCAGGGCTGATTGATGATCAGAAGCTCAAATTTCAACTAATTTTTTTTTTTTGGTCATTTAAACATCACGTGCACTCAATTCGTAGGCACACGTTAGATACAGCTTAACAGGGACCTTCACTTGTAGCTAATAAAATTATGGTAAACTTGACAAAAATAAATATAGTTTAAACTTAAGTTTACTTAATAGGAAGAGAACAGTCTCTAACTTGAGTATGGCCCGCTTCTTGATAAGAAACCAGCGAGATATAATTTCTGATTGGGGTGCTTAAACCTCACACTAACGCTCTTTAAATTGGTTATTTATTATTTTAATTATTTGTCCTAGAACTAGAGTTATTAAATATTTACTGGTTTAACTGCCGTATTGAGAGAAGAGACTGGTAATTCAATTAATGCACCATCATGTTTGATGATTGTTCAATGACTTCACAGTGTAATTGGTTTTTATGACTTTATTTTCTTATTTATTATACCTTTTTACCTTTATATTATTTGTATCAATTACTATACATATTAATTAGTTTCTATTGGCTATTTTTTAATTACATGACAAAAGGAAACATAGCCACTAATACCTAGCCTTCACCCCGCGTGAAGCGCGGGGTGAAGGCTAGTGTAAAATAAAATCCAAGTTGGGCGATAAATTTGAAAATTGACAGTCTGCGTCAATAACTTTATTATAATTTTGAGCAACTTCACTAATTACATATTTTTTTGATATTTTTAAAAAACAAAGATACTTTAAACTTAACAATTTTAGAAACTTCATTGTAACAGGATCTTGTACCTTGGACCAATATTTTCAAACTTCTAACTTTTTGGTTCAAGACCAAGCAAGACATGCCCTCTAACCACCTCTAACCACCTCTAACCACCTCTAACCACCTCTAACCACCTCTAACCACCTCTAACCACCTCTAAGACATGCCCAGAAGCTCAAATTTTAACTTTTTTTTTTTGTCATTACTGACCCCAACCTTGACCCACCTGCACCCAATCCGTGGACACACTGTGGATATTGCGTGGACTCGACGTTCCTGTATTCTCGCTAAAGGATGAATGTTCATTCGCTCAAGCCCCGTGATCCACCCACTGAGATCTTAAACAATCGGGTAACTATTAATAAAGCTTCCTGCCCTTAACCTCCCAGTTCCATCATGTTACAGCTCTTACAAGAAACAAATTAATTCATCCAACTACTAAGCGAGCATGACCATTACTCATGACTAGCAAGGCTTCTCTGCGATTTAAGCTCATAGACTCCGAACTGTCATAACCTATTTTTAGAGTTTTTAGAGTTGGTTTAGGTAAAAACAATATGAACTGTTTGAGAACAGACTTCAAAGGATTTTAGAATATAGAAAAGTAAGAAAATTTGTAGGATAAAATATATAAACTCACATTAAAATCAACATTAGCTGAATTCAGGTAAAAAATACTATAAACTTGACTGGGGCTTACAATGTGTTTTAGCGACTTCTGAGTGTTATGCAATACTTGCAACTTTAATTTTGATTGCACATTGATTATCTCAAGAAGACTGCATTAGAATAGCCAAAACCGGTTTTTTGTTAAAAATACAATAATTATATGACGTTGTTTGGTTATTGAACCTTCATAAAGATAGGGCTATAAAAACTAAGATTCAAGAATAATAATAATTGTTTAGAATCTCTACATTTGATCTTCTTGTCACACTACTGTCACTTTTGACAGACTGAAGGAGGTGTTATAGTATCTTAATATAGAGACTTTTTAATTCTTTAATATGCTTAATTACTCAAGATTTGAAAAGTATAAAAAAACAATTTACTAAATGTACAATATTTTATTACGTTATTATTAGCTTGCTTTTAAAATCTTGTTATCGACTTTTAACAAACTTCCCGAGTAGCTAGACATTTGAAACTTTTACAATAGCTCAGAACACGATGACAATGCATTCAAATTCAAAATAAAATATATTTCACCTTTATATAATACATTATAATTATTACAAGAAACAAATTATTTTCATACTTTTAGCCATGTTTCAGCAGAATTTAATTAGTCATATTTTGCTGTATGGAAAGTTAGTTTGGAAAAAATCCGCAAGTTTTTCATTTGTTTTGACATGACCCATACTTATGATCTTCATTTTGACGGATTTCAAATTTATGATTTTTTATTTAGTCAATAGAAAATTTAAAAACGTAGTATATAAAAAGTTCTTTTTATCTTACAATTATTTTGTTTTTAATTTAGTTTATTATTTAAATGGTTTCCTACCAAAAAAAATCCGGAATACTTTTTTTTTTAAAGTTGTCTGGAAATATGCTGTAAATAATTTAGTGCATTGCTTTGAGTCTAATCCTTATCTTAAGTTTTAATTTTAATAAATGAGATTTTATTACTAGACTAATTTCCTGTATAAATACTTCTAATACAAACAATGCTTTTCTTGTTCTTCTAAGCGATACTAGTCAATCTGCATTGCTAAGTGTTTGTTCTGGCCTGGTAATACGGTCTAAATTTGATTGATTCGGTTAAAGCTTGAATCTGGGTAAAGCGGGTTTGTTGTGTTAAGTCCGGTGTAAGACTCTGTCCCTACTTACCTTCATTACAGCAAATTATCCGAGTCTTGGCTTTCATTTGAATAACCACTACTTTCACAAGCTTTCTTCTGTACTATCGATCTACAACCTCATCATAACAAGAATATCTTGTTTAACAACATTATGTTTATAATATCATTACAGCAGACAAATTAGATAGGTAATTTATTACCTTTTTAAAACTATAAATTATCACCCTTTATTCCAATGAGTAAGTTTCCGCTGTCAGTGTTTAATAAGTCTAGGTTAATCAGATTGGACCTCTTCAGTCGGGATCCCGACATTATAAGCCCATTACTGGGATAATTTTTAAGTCTAAGTCTTCTAATTGATCGAATTTACGGAGTGGACCACTTCCATTTTCGAACATATTACAGAGATTATTTTCAAGTTTGTCTACTAATTGTCCAGGTGCGGCTGTTCTAAAGTAGACCACTTCAAAAAGGTTCGTTGTTTTGACTGAGATTTTGTGGAAATCAAACATAATGATGGGTTTGTATCACTGTTTAAAAGAAATATTAACACTTTACTATAAAATATAGGTTTATTGTCTTTACCACAATATACATTTAATAATAAATCAGACCGGTTTCAGCCTCTACAATACTACAATATAAAAAGTATGACGGCAATCTTCAGTGCCTTATATTTATAGACTGACAAGGAGTTAAGGTGGCAAGTGTTTAGGACATAAGGTCGGGAGGGGTGTGGGGTTCTTGGAAAAGCGGGTGTGAAGGGGTTTCCAATCGGATTAAGAGCTAGGGCCAAGCTCTAAGTCTAGGAATGTGAAGGAAGTATAAATATGTACAAAGAATTAGATAGTATGAAAATTACAGGTTTGAATAATAATGACTAAACATAAGTTATACAATGTTTACTAGAATCTAAAAAGGAACAATCGGAATCTAAGAAGCTCTAAACATATCTAAAAATAACCCCTCACACCCGCTTTTCCAAGAACCCCACACCCCTCCCGACCTTATGTCCTAAACACTTGCCACCTTAACTCCTTGTCAGTCTATAAATATAAGGCACTGAAGATAGCCGTCATACTTTTTATACTTTTTATATTGTAGTATTGTAGAGGCTGAAACCGGTCTGATTTGTTATTAAATTTATATTGTGGTAAAGACAATAAACCTATATTTTATAGTAAAGTGTTAATATTTCTTTTAAACAGTGATACAAACCCATCATTAT
>KZ652950.1:420240-433345 GCA_001010745.2 Gerris buenoi
TTTAATTTTGAATTTGAAAACTATTAATTATTCTATAATTATTTAACTATATTAATTTTTTCCTGCCCAATATTGTATTTGACCGTCTCTCATTTTCTGTCTTGATGATGTCGTGCCTATTTACATTTTTTTTATTAATTTTTATCTTTTCCATATATTCTAATCCCATCAAAATTTCATTATAATCGGACGTGTAGTTTTTAGGATGAGTTTGTTCACAAAAATTGAGCCTCTGAAGACCAAAAATGTTTTTAACTATTATAACAATAATCGTCTATCACTCAGGTGTTATTAGCAACTTTAAATTTTCTAAAAGCATGTTCAATGTTCAATTATATTTAAAATTGATAGAAAGCAGTATTTTGAGCACAAAGGCTACGAGGCTAATATTAATAGTTTATGATTAACCTGGTAGTTTTCTAGGACGATTCAGAAGGAATTACCAGAGGCGGCATTCATTATAAGCTCCTTCAAGGAAATTTCTTATGGCCCTGCTTCCTCATTCTCACAAACATACCTCTATCTTCTAAAGTACTCGTCTGAATTTTAACAAATTTGAATGGTTTATCTAAAGTAGCCTCTGCTTAAATTCCACTACCCAATCACATAAAATGTTGCTAAATTGATAATTTTATTCATGTAAAAAATCAAAACAATTTTGACAGATTTAAAATAAAAGCGAAGAACAATTAAATAAATTAATTATTAATGTGTTGAAAGTTAACGTGAATAAATTAATTAATAGGACGCGAGTAAGCTATGTGCTGTACTAATTGGCAGAATATGTTCAACAATTTCTACGACACTTTGAATAAGCTGTCAGTCTGTTGGCTCTCTCTCTTAATTCCCTTTGAGGTGTTTGTCCTCTTTAAAAATTAAGATAATTCGGCCTTCTAGAAGGAGTGAATATTTCTGTAAATAGGATGTCGCCCTGTCTAACTCTTCTTTCCACGTCTACTGAATTGTACAGATCCCCTTCCCCCACGAAATTATAATTTCGCTTTTACTCTAAATATTCTCGAAGAACTTTAAATATTTATCTTGTGCTCCGCTGGCTTTAAGTGTGTCTCTTATGAAATTATGTTTGATGCTGTCTACTGCAAAGTCCTTAATGATTAAATATAAAGAAAACCTGGGCCTTGCTTATGAGCTTCTGTACTTCGAGTTTAACGTCGCATGAAGAATAGTCGCTTTTAGATCCTAGATTCACTGGTGAATCGGAAATTGAGATGTTTACTAAGTCTTTTAGGAATTGACACGACCCTTTTGTACATGTACATACTGACAGTAAACTAGGCATCGCGTGGGCTCTATCATTGAAGCGAGCGTATAGTAATAAGTATCTATTGAATATTGAAAATATGGATAATCATGAATCAAAGGGTATGATAGTAGTACAGCGAAGAATAGTACAGTAGTTAGTAGTTAGGGAACCACCCTACATTCTTACTATTCCTCTAACCACATCTCCTTTTCTATTATTAAAAAATGTATTACATCACTAAGCAAAATCTTCTGCTTGTATCAAGTTGAAATAAATGTTTCAGTTATACAATTAGATGGTTATGAAGTTTTATTAAAATCGTTACGTTAAAACTTAAGATATCGGTAAAAACGTTTCTTTTCTCTACTGTAAACGTTTAGGTCCGATTTGATAGTTTTAACGACCTTTATTAATGCATTGCGGTTTTACTATTGTTGGTTTTACTACAAAATGTTATTTTTGAAAAAAAAGTGTGTCTCAACGAATAAATAATGTTAGAATTTTTTCCACGCCCTAAAATTCCAATTTTAATTTCGAGCTTTGCGTACGAACACTTGGGCAGACAACGTTGTTTAACGTTCGTCCTGAGCATTGGTAAAATGAACGTGCGTACCGAATTTCATCGAAATCGGTAAACTTTTACTCAAGTTGTGGTCGTACGTTTCAGACACACACATGCGCAGCATATTTCCTTGAATGAAGGAAGCTCGCTTCATCAATTGCGGACGATAGTTTTTTTAAATTTAAGTTATCACCTTTTTCGAACTAGAGCATAGTTTTAAGAATTTGTTACAGAGCTGGTTAAGGCATTCGTTAAACCTATGTAACCACTGCTATCATTTACTATGATAAAAACTAATACAGTATTTAAAAATTGACAAATCCCATTTTAGTCCAGTAAAATTAGGCAAAAAAGGGTGTTCCTTCGGAATAATTTTAAGCCACGATTTTTTTCACAGAGAGCTTTGTTATGTCATTGCAAATAATACCTGAAAAGTCCCCAACTTTTTTATGTACGCTTCCCCCTTTTTTAGAGGGGGGAGGAGGGGGGTAAAATTTAAAGGACTTTAGCTAAGCAAGTGGGGTATCATTTTCTATGCATTTTTTTACGCTGAATCGATTAAAACAAGAATCAAGTCGATGTGACCTATAGTTTGGAAGATATAAGGGGTTTTATGTATAAAAAAACTCAAATATTTTAATGTAATAAGACAAGAATTTTTTTAGCCAATTGGAAACTTTTAAGAAGGTCCCTGGAGAAAAAATCGACAATTAATTTCTAGTGATAACCCTAGGAGGTTTAGGATGTTTTCAAACTATAGGTCGTATCGACTTGATTCATGTTTTAATCGATTCAGCGTAAAGAAATGCATAGAAAATGATATCCTACTTGCTTAGCTGAAGTCCTTTAAATTTTACCCCCCTCTTCCCCCCTCTAAAAAAGAGGGGGGAATTGTAATGGGAGATTAATTGTAATGGTATAACAAAGCTCTCTGTGAAAAAAAATCGTGGCTTAAAATTATTCCGAAGAAAAAACCTATATTGACTGGACTATTGTTATTGTTTCATTTTCTTTCCAGACTTTTTTATACACATCATATCTAATCAAGTCATAATATTTTACAATATAATCTTTGTAAAGCTGATAATTCTTAATAATATATTTCAAGAATATTCCTTTCTCCTTCCTCGGATCGTTTTTACATCTTGATAGAAATGGCTTCCAACAAAAGCCAATGGGAAAACTAATGCTTTTACTCCAGGGTCGTGTTTTCAGCAAAGGCTTTAGCTGAAGATTCTGGAGTTAGCTATAATTTAGCCGAGTAACACTTAGCCGAAGGGATATGGGATCCCTTGCTTCCACCATGCTTAGCTTGCTGGGTATAGGAGGCTTAACGTTATTATTAAACCATTCATTCAGCCATTATGACCTAATATATTTTACCTTCCCTACGCATCTTTGTGCCGTATCCTCTCTTGGTTCAGCTCTTCCTCCCTTATTGTGTTCAGACCTTCCTTTATTAGCTTCACTTTTTTTTCTTCTGTTGGGCCCTTCTTTTCTCTTAATTGATTATCTTGGTAGTTACACACACACACACACGTACATTACCAATTTAATTAATACTAGCCGTTAAGCCCTAAGAATAAATATGGCTGAAAAAAAGAGCTGAGAGATAATTAGTTATAATTAAAATATTAAAAGAGATATTTACTGTTTAAATACTAAGTTTTATGCAGTTATAATTAAAATATTTAAATAGATATTTGCTGTTTAAATAGTAAGTTTTATGCCCGGATATTCGTTACATTGGAATGGCTCAATGGTAGAGTCATTGCCTCATAATCTGGAGGTCACTGGTTCAATCCCAGCTTTTAACTCATCAATTTTTAACGTTATAAATCATTTAGAGGTGCGCCGCCGTCGCCCGTCGTCGGGACACTACTCGAATTATATAAAAGATAAGATTTGTTCCAACCCCCCTATTTTTAGTGTCCTTTGTATCGTCCCGTGGATCGTTCGGAAATCGTTTAGGACAGGTTTTATACGCATGCGCTTTCATTGTACTGTAATAAAATCATGTCAGGTTGGAACGAGTTTAGGACTATAATTCGCACTGTATTAAAAAAATTAAGGAAACCTAACAGTTAAAGAACCTTCCTTTTGATATTTGTGACTATTGACATAACTGCGCATGTCATACAAACCAGTACATAGTATTGTCAGAGGATCGTTGGGATCGTACAGTGAACGGTTCACTAACGATCTCTTACCGGGTTGGAACAGTTTGGTTGATGGTACAAAACACTGTCACAAGTCGGGTTGGAACGGCTTTTATCTATTGCGCATGGCCGTGACAATCCCGCAGACAGTACAATGCTTGGTTGGAACAAACCTATATAGTATTAGGTCAAGATTAATTGGCAAGGACAGTTTGTAATAGAGACACGTAAAATGTTTAATTAGACCAGTGACTCAAAGATTTTAAAATTATTATTATAGAAATTGCGCAATATTAAGATACATATATATTACAATTTATGAGCTGGGAGTGCTTAAAGATACAAAATTTAAACTTTGAAATGAAAATAATTATATTAGTCTTTAGTTTTCGTCAAGAATCTTCAATATCAAAATACTTTGTAGTAAATTTTTAATTCTAATGTTGGCTAAACTGTAAAAGGTGTGAGTGTGTGAGTATACGCGTGTGAAAGTATGAGTGTATCGAGTGAAAAGGGTATATGAAGAGCGTCCTATTAGAAAGTGTATTGTTTATTCTAAAAAATAAAGTGTACTAAATCAAAAACGTATTTTATTGACTTAAAAAAAGTGTTTACAGTAACTTGTATTTTTTTTTTTTTTTAATTGCTGCGTGTACTATAAAAGTTTTGGAACATTTTAACTCATAATAATTTACAGGACCTAAGCAAAAATAAATTTTGTTTAATGTGTTTTGATATTCTCCCTCCTTAATTGCAGTTGGCAATTGACGATTTGTTTTGTTATGTCTAGTTTATTTATATGTATTTAAATTCTTTGACATCTATTTAATTAATTTCAAAAGATATTTGGAGGCGCCGGGTATCGATCCCGGTACCTCTCGCATGCTAAGCGAGCGCTCTCCCATCTGAGCTACGCCCCCTGATGTTTGTCTTGGTCCGACCTGTTTATTATGAAAGCTAAATGCGTATAAGATCCGGTTCTAAGCAGTCAAGGATTTCAATGAAGTAACTATTTCAATGAGAAGTTTTGGTTTAAACCCGCATATTAAACACGTCATGAAGGTTTTAGTATTTCGAATAGCAATCGCTATGGTTGCGATGTTTGAAGTAACAACATAGTCGGCTAAATTGTTGTTGATTTTACTGTCCATATCCTGCAAAACGATTCTGTCATAAATTTTGCCTCAAGAAGCACGCATCTTAATTTTCTTTCATTTTTTGTGGCCTAGGTTCTATCGTACGTTCACTAGTAAATCTAATATGCTAATGTTTAAATGTTCTAGAACCAAAAATACCTACGAGTGTTTTTATACGTTTACTGATTCACTGATAAACCTAGTGTTCCGATATTCTATGTTCCTGTGCCAAAACACCTACAAGTGCTTTTATACTGATCCACTAGAGTAGAGTTTTTCCCCATGGTATCTCTGGCAAATTGGGGAAGGAAGTAAATAAAAGGAAACTGACCAATATAAAATGTCCAGTGTTGACGCTCTGGTTTATTTTAACAATTAAAATGTGCGTGATACAAAAGAAATTAGTAAAAGGTTTGGCAACATACCAACCCTACTCTGCCTTCCTCTGAAGCACCGTGTGAAAACCTCAACTATACCACTCCTAGTATTTCACTAATAAACCTAGTGTTCTAATACTCAATTTTCCTGTGTCAAAACATCAACAATTGTGTTTATACCGATCCACTAACACTCCTAGTATTCCAAATTTTAGATCCTGTATGAAAATGCTAAAATTATTTCTCGTAATAATTAGTAAACTTAACCATTGTCGACATAACACACTTACCTTGGACCAGGGATACCTTGTTTTCATATGTACAAGAATTGTTGGATATCCTGCCCGAAAATTTGACTTATTCAATCCAACCACAATTCAAATAACTAGTCCGTTGACTCTAAACTTTAATCACACTATTCGAAAGCTTATAAAAAAAACCCGAAGTTTTTCCCGAATGGGCTACACTTCTAGATCCCTCAATTAAGAGTTGTAAGCTTTGGAATTTCGAAGTCGAATTTTAAAATATCAACATTTGTAAATGTAATAGGACTTAAAAGATTTAGACCCTACGATCTATAAGAATTAATAAAATATTTAGCAGCTGATAATTTGAAATCAATGAGTTATGATTCTAAAAGGTTTATTTACGCTCTTTAAAATTCTATTTTAGCCCAAATCTCATTTATTTTATGAGATATTATGCGTTTTAGGTACTTTTCGTGAAACATCATGAAAACAGAAATAAATCGATATCTCGAGATCTATTGAGAGATAGGCACATGCTTACTCGACATTTTTCGTTGCATTTTACATTTTACCCATAGAATCCATCGGTGTCGTTCCGTCATTTTATCATGGTTCACACGCTATAATTGCATTCATTTTCATGCTGGTAAATAGGACTTAAGCCGTGGAGAAATACCATTAATATTTTAAAAATACTATTTTTAAAAACTGGTGTTATTTTCAACTTGTTCACCAAAATTGTTTCTATTTGCAAAATTTGGAGTAGATTAAATGACGGTAAGTGGTTCAAAGTTGGGGTAACGGCAATGTGCGATGAAACTTACAAATCAAAGTAATATAAGTCCATTTTTTTTCCTTGGTTTCTGTATTCTTCACCTTAGTTATTTCTATGTGCAACATTTGGAGAAGATTAAATGACGGGAAGTGGTTCAAAGTTGGGGTAACGGAAATGTGCGATGAAACTTACAAATCAAAGTAATATAAGTCCATTTTTTTTCCTTGGTTTCTGTATTCTTCACCTTAGTTATTTCTATGTGCAACATTTGGAGAAGATTAAATGACGGTAAGTGGTTCAAAGTTGGGGTAACGGCAATGTGCGATGAAACTTACAAATCAAAGTAATATAAGTCCATTTTTTTTCCTTGGTTTCTGTATTCTTCACCTTAGTTATTTCTATGTGCAACATTTGGAGAAGATTAAATGACGGTAAGTGGTTCAAAGTTGGGGTAACGGCAATGTGCGATGAAACTTACAAATCAAAGTAATATAAGTCCATTTTTTTTCCTTGGTTTCTGTATTCTTCACCTTAGTTATTTCTATGTGCAACATTTGGAGAAGATTAAATGACGGTAAGTGGTTCAAAGTTGGGGTAACGGCAATGTGCGATGAAACTTACAAATCAAAGTAATATAAGTCCATTTTTTTTCCTTGGTTTCTGTATTCTTCACCTTAGTTATTTCTATGTGCAANCTCCCCCCGGAGGGCTCGGGGGGGGGGAATCTTCTAATTTCTCTCTCAGGGCAGAAATATAAAGCAGCCTCCAGCATTATAAACTTCCTCTCGTTCATTTTACAAAAAATAACTCGTTTTTCTTTAACTCTCAAAAAAAGTTAGAAAACTGATTTTTTTTATTATAATATTTTTTCTCCCATTTAGTTTACTAAAAGATTTCCTCTTTTTTTTATATTGTGTAATATTTTTTCTTGTAATGTACTTCTTTTTAAAGTTATATTAGGAGAATAATTTTTTTTTCTCTCTTTTATGTTACAAGCTGAGATTTTATTTTGTTTATTTTTCAACATTTTTTTTTTTCTTTAAAACTTACTTCAGTGGAGTAAAATCATATGTGACATAACAAGTAGTTAATAAAAATAATAGTTATTTAAATAATAATTGTTTTTTTTTTTTTTATTTAAATTAAATGTTTGCCGTTTTAAAATTGTGCTATTAGTTGAAATATAATTCTTAAACCGCTAGATCGATACTATAGATCGATATTATATTATGTATTCTGTGCTTTGATAAAAGTTACTCCGGTTGTAGCATGCAACTTTTTGCAATTGCTTTTAGGTCATTTTACGCTTTAATAGTTATTTATGCACCTAGGGAATTAAGTAAGCCATTATTCCCTGAGCGAAAAAGTTGGTTCTTGAGGCAAAGCCGAAGGAATCATGGTCCCTAAATCCCGAGGCGAAGCCGAGGGCTCTTATAAAAGCAGAAGTCTGATATTCCTTTGTCCCAAAGTACATCGGACTAAACATCCCTTTGTCTTAGCCATTTATATTCTAAAAAAAAAAAAATAGGGGAGTAACAATCTAAAGAAGGGGCTTCTTTAGATTGTTACTCTCCTATGTTTTTTTTAGTATATAAATGACTTTGACTAAATAATTATTCAGACGAAGTGATGTTGAGTTCAATGAACTTGAACAAAGGAACATCACACTTCTGTTTTTATAAAGGGAGTTACAGTCAAAAGAAGACAATTCCGTCCACCTTCTTTAGATTGTTACTCCCCTTTGTTTTGTTTATATGGGGAGTAACACTCTAAAGAAGTGCCCTAAAAAAGTAGCGTAAAGTGTAACAAGGGATTCTCTTTATGGTATAAAGGAAAGATTCGAGTGCCACGTTGTCATCTTCACTTACAAAGATTTAGCTGTAAGCTAAAGCTAAAGTAATAAATTGAAAAATGGGGAATTAAATTTAGCGTAGGAGAGACTGGATGGCTGGCAGACTGGAAGAAATCCAGTGGAAGTAGGTTAATGTAATTTCCAGACGAGCAGTTTGCTAAGTTCAGTGAAGGAGAGGCTGACTTGTGGGCCACAGGATAACGTAATTACAGGAGGGCGGGGCCCATAATACAGGAGGGCCCGTAATATCCCTAATTAGATTCCCTTAGATAAACCAATTAAAGGCTCCAGAAAAAAAGGTATAATGTAAAGGGTCTAATGTACCAAAATACAAAGTCCGCATAATTTGGAACTCTTCGTCTGGTCTTTAATTGATAATGGACATGCAAGTGTGTGTAAGTGAATATATATTGTGTGTAATGAGTTATGATTCTAAAAGGTTTATTTACGCTCTTTAAAATTCTATTTTAGCCCAAATCTCATTTATTTTATGAGATATTATGCGTTTTAGGTACTTTTCGTGAAACATCATGAAAACAGAAATAAATCGATATCTCGAGATCTATTGAGAGATAGGCACATGCTTACTCGACATTTTTCGTTGCATTTTACATTTTACCCATAGAATCCATCGGTGTCGTTCCGTCATTTTATCATGGTTCACACGCTATAATTGCATTCATTTTCATGCTGGTAAATAGGACTTAAGCCGTGGAGAAATACCATTAATATTTTAAAAATACTATTTTTAAAAACTGGTGTTATTTTCAACTTGTTCACCAAAATTGTTTCTATTTGCAAAATTTGGAGTAGATTAAATGACGGTAAGTGGTTCAAAGTTGGGGTAACGGCAATGTGCGATGAAACTTACAAATCAAAGTAATATAAGTCCATTTTTTTTCCTTGGTTTCTGTATTCTTCACCTTAGTTATTTCTATGTGCAACATTTGGAGAAGATTAAATGACGGGAAGTGGTTCAAAGTTGGGGTAACGGAAATGTGCGATGAAACTTACAAATCAAAGTAATATAAGTCCATTTTTTTTCCTTGGTTTCTGTATTCTTCACCTTAGTTATTTCTATGTGCAACATTTGGAGAAGATTAAATGACGGTAAGTGGTTCAAAGTTGGGGTAACGGCAATGTGCGATGAAACTTACAAATCAAAGTAATATAAGTCCATTTTTTTTCCTTGGTTTCTGTATTCTTCACCTTAGTTATTTCTATGTGCAACATTTGGAGAAGATTAAATGACGGTAAGTGGTTCAAAGTTGGGGTAACGGCAATGTGCGATGAAACTTACAAATCAAAGTAATATAAGTCCATTTTTTTTCCTTGGTTTCTGTATTCTTCACCTTAGTTATTTCTATGTGCAACATTTGGAGAAGATTAAATGACGGTAAGTGGTTCAAAGTTGGGGTAACGGCAATGTGCGATGAAACTTACAAATCAAAGTAATATAAGTCCATTTTTTTTCCTTGGTTTCTGTATTCTTCACCTTAGTTATTTCTATGTGCAACATTTGGAGAAGATTAAATGACGGTAAGTGGTTCAAAGTTGGGGTAACGGCAATGTGCGATGAAACTTACAAATCAAAGTAATATAAGTCCATTTTTTTTCCTTGGTTTCTGTATTCTTCACCTTAGTTATTTCTATGTGCAACATTTGGAGNCCTTCCGAAATAATTAATTCGGCACAAAATACAACTAACGAATTGATGTCATCTTTATCAAAAGAGAAATACGAGCTTACATACAGGAAGTTTATTATTTTTTTCTGCATTTATTGTTAAAATCTAACAATCGTAGATAAAGTATGGTACACAACTCGTTCGAAAACGGCATTTTGCATTGCTCGTGTGGTTTTTACTACCCTCGCTATCGCTCGGGTGTAAACTCCACACTCGCATGCAAAATGCTACTTTCCACACTCGACGCGTAATGTACTATTACGTGAAAGTATTTTTACAAGCTTTTATTTAACTTTCAATGTTTGTATTGTATGTACGTATGTATGTATGTATGTATGTATGTATGTATGTATGTTTGTATGTATGTATCTATGTATGTATGTATGTATGTATGTATGTATGTATGTTTGGGTCGAATCTTGCAACTGAATTTTAAAGCAGTTTCGATTGAATTGAAATTTTGGACGCATGTTTAGTTTGGATGACAATGCATGGTTAGGATTAGCTAAGTGATTTCATTCTAAATCCAATATGGCGGTCAGTTCAAGATGGTGAACTAGTTAATTTTATACGTATATGATATGGGTATCAAATGAAAGGGTTTGCTGAGAAGAATTCGGAAAAAAACTTGCTTTTTAAAATATTTCTTTTTTTAATCAACTTATTATATGGTTTATTTTTTTCGTCTCGATCAATATTATAAGAGTAGATATTAATAGTTAAATAAAGGATTGCTTAGCATTTAAAAAGAAGTTTCTTCATTTAAATGTCTAATTTAACTTTATTATTAACATCGTTTCATCTTTGAAAAAAAAAATAATATTAAAAAATAAAAAATAAGATATTAAAAGAAATATTTTAAAAAAACAAGCTTTTATTCGTATTCTTCTCAGCAAACCCTTTCATTTGATACCCATATCATGTACGTACTTAAAAAATAACTAATCCGCCATCTTGAACTGCCCGCCATATTGGATTTAGAATGACTTCACTTACCTAATCATGCATATTCATCCAAAATAAACGTGTATGTAAAATGTCAATTCAATCGGGTTGAGGAGAACTGCTTTAAAATGCAGTTGTAAGATTTAAAGCCAACATATATACTTACATACAAACATTGCAAATTAAATAAAAGTTTTAAAAAAATATAAAAATGAAAGTTTGTCCGTGAAACTTTATTTTCAAGTATTTGAGTGAGAGCAGTTTGCGATGACACAGTGCGTCGAGTGGAGCTGATAAAGCTCTTGATATAAATCAAGCCCCTGGTATTTATTAAGTGCTTGTCGGTTGAATCTTTCCATTCGGTTCATCTCGTAGTTTTCCGGCATAAAGTATGAAATTTACTGGTTTAGTAATTTATCGTGTGTGTCGTAATATACACTAAGCTATATTATTTCAATCTTGTTAAAACTACAATTTATTAAAAATGTAGAAAGTAATAATTTTTTTATCTACGATTGTTACGTAATATAAACATTACATCTCTGTTTAGATTCGTGTAAAGTGATTCTTTACACACCTGTATTAATTGCGCATGCGTGTCACATTGTTTTGAACAATTCCTCTTTTTTTCCACTCTAGTGACGTAAAGAAGAAGAATTNTTTTTGAACACTTATAGCTCAGCTTCTGTAATAGGTAGAGATATGGGGTTTTCAGGGTCTGAAAACTGCATTCATCTACTTTAAATTTCATATCTTTAGCTTTAAAAACTATTGGGTGAAAGCTATGCAATGACGGTTTGAAACAAAAGTCATTGTCCAGGTTGTAATATCTATATCTATTACAGAAGCTGAGCTATAAGTGTTCAAGAAAGTGCATTTTATTTGCCCACCCTGTATATATGTATTGTTTCAAAGTTCAAAGTCATTGATATATCAGCTGATTGCATAAATGCATCAATGAATATTCTGAAACTATGTAAACAGTGAATCTCTTCCGTACAAGATGTTGTGAAAACAATGCGCTAATTGTGAATTAGATTTGATTACATCTTTTAAATTGATTAACTTTGTAATTATAATCTAAAAAATGTTTAAAGATTATTCATATTATGGAAGGAAAGACTAAATGGTAGATAGAGTCAAAGAAATTAGCGGAAATGGGTTAAAATAAAATAATGGGTTAAAACTTATTTTGGATTATTTTTTTCATTTTTTTGCATGAACGAGAAGAGAGATCAAGAAAAGCTATTACTCATGTGTATAACCTAAAAACTGTTGGAAAAATAATTAAAAATAACATTTTAAGCACAATATATTGTATACTTTTTTAAATATTTATTTATTTAAGAAGATGTAATCGACGTCGGATATTATTTGATGAGAAAAGTTTGTCACAAGTAATCAATAGTTTAACGGAACAAGAAAATAATTTATTTTTGAAGAAGTTAACTTACAGTTAAAAAGTAAATCTTATCGAGAAAAGAATCTTTAATTATATTCTGGTATCTGATGAGAAAGAGTTAGAGTTAATATTTCATCAAATGGTTATCGAGCCTCTGATTTTAGATTGCTTGGCATTTAAAAAGAAGTTTCTTCATTTAAATGTCTAATTTAACTTTATTATTAACATCGTTTCATCTTTGAAAAAAAAAATAATGTTAAAAAATAAAAAAAATATACATGGTAATGATGGCCAAAACCGCTCATCTTTGAAAAAAAAAATACGAGTGATGTCACAGGACACCTTCGTTCCTACCGGAAATTCAGCATGGGTATTGGTAAAATGAAGATATGTACCAAATTTCAACTAACTCGATCATCTTTTACTCAAAAATATCGTCATCGGTAGATTTCGTGACGCTCGTTTTTTTTCGGATCCACTCCCGGGCTCCAGAACGTAACATAAAGAATTTTATTCTATAAAGTAAAGGCAGGATTCGGTTTTAGGAATGTATAAAAGTATCCAACATTTTTTCAATTCTGACCAATGCACAGACAAAACTTTAATTTTATATACTATACATAAATACATACTATTCGATACATCTACTATCGAGTTTAAATTTCGAATCGATAATTCAATTAAGTTTTCGCCGTAAA
>KZ652950.1:433824-447795 GCA_001010745.2 Gerris buenoi
GAGGAGGCTAATACGCCTTCCGAAATAATTAATTCGGCACAAAATACAACTAACGAATTGATGTCATCTTTATCAAAAGAGAAATACGAGCTTACATACAGGAAGTTTATTATTTTTTTCTGCATTTATTGTTAAAATCTAACAATCGTAGATAAAGTATGGTACACAACTCGTTCGAAAACGGCATTTTGCATTGCTCGTGTGGTTTTTACTACCCTCGCTATCGCTCGGGTGTAAACTCCACACTCGCATGCAAAATGCTACTTTCCACACTCGACGCGTAATGTACTATTACGTGAAAGTATTTTTACAAGCTTTTATTTAACTTTCAATGTTTGTATTGTATGTACGTATGTATGTATGTATGTATGTATGTATGTATGTATGTTTGTATGTATGTATCTATGTATGTATGTATGTATGTATGTATGTATGTATGTTTGGGTCGAATCTTGCAACTGAATTTTAAAGCAGTTTCGATTGAATTGAAATTTTGGACGCATGTTTAGTTTGGATGACAATGCATGGTTAGGATTAGCTAAGTGATTTCATTCTAAATCCAATATGGCGGTCAGTTCAAGATGGTGAACTAGTTAATTTTATACGTATATGATATGGGTATCAAATGAAAGGGTTTGCTGAGAAGAATTCGGAAAAAAACTTGCTTTTTAAAATATTTCTTTTTTTAATCAACTTATTATATGGTTTATTTTTTTCGTCTCGATCAATATTATAAGAGTAGATATTAATAGTTAAATAAAGGGGAATATAGGAAAGAACACTTAGAAAAATGTGTGGAGTGTTCTTCCAAACTATGGTAAACTTCCAAACTAAACTTCCAAACTAAACTAAACAAGCGCTGGCCTGTAACAGTATGGGCGTGGCATAACGCATCTTCTTGATGTTCATGAAGCCGTGAAAATAAAAATTTATTAAATTCAGATTAGTTGATAAGCTAATCGAATGATATTTTACTGTCCAAAACAGCGGTGATGATTTTTCTGGAACATTTCTCTTTTTTATTCCATAAAAATGTAATATTAATTATATATAATATGTATCACCGTATTATTGAGGATTTACTTCAAAATCCTCCAAGGGTACGAATACATATAATCCCCATTTACAATTAGTGATTCAGTCTATGTGTCTTGCTTCTTTATAGCAACAGGATTCCACGTAATTCATGTCATTATCAGGACTACATTTTTGGAACGAAGTTCCTTATGGCACGAGCCTGGGAGTGAATCCGAAAAAAACGACCAAAATCACCGTCACAAAATAACCGTCATGAAATCACCGTCACGCGAAATCCGTCACGAAATATCTACCGATGACGATAACAGTAAAAGATCACCGAGTTAGTTGAAATTTGGTACACATTTTCATTTTTACCAATGCCCAGGCTGAGTACGTTGGAAAACGTTATCCGTCCAAGCGTTCACGCGCAACGCTCGTGCTATTATAAGCTTCAAAAAGACGGGAAAAAATGTTATAATGGAACCTTGTCATTATCGAACCCGGGGATATCATTAAAATCCGTTTCATATACATGTATGTCTGTGGGTACGTATGTATGTATGTAAGTTCGGTTCGTTCGGAACTTTAAACCTTTATAAAAACGCTTCTAGACATCGTATTGAGATGCAGTTTTATCATTGATTGAAATAGCGCCTGCAATATTTATTTTAGAAAGTTGAAATAGGGCTCAAATTGTGCAGAATTAAAATTAGGAATGAAACCTGTGATTAGAATTTTGATATCTTGCTTAGAACCAGAATAATTGTAATTTTACTGTTTTTCCTAACCTCAAAGGGCGGCAGAGCCCTAAGCCCGAAATCGGTATGTCGACGATAACTTCAGTAGGCTTTATTTGAGTTCAATTTCCTTTGGGGTATATATGTGTCCTATATGGTAGATTGTACCTATTGTAACCTTGTACCTTGGACACAATCGGACAAGTGGTTTGAGAGATATTGACATTTTAGTGTTTTTACTTCAATGAAAATGGGTGTAAATACTGAGTTCTCTATTGCTCACGTATTGACACCACAACGTTTCATGGAAGTCATGTGTGGGATTTCCACACCGGTACATAAATATAAATCAATTTAAAAATAATTCCCCCAGTGATTTTAAATTCTCCAGTTTAGTAGATAACTTACAGAATTTCGAACAAAACCTCTATGATATTGTGAAGCCGTTGAAACCAGAACAGCACAGTACGCGTGCTGGTTTAGTCTACCCCTGCGTGTTTCGCAGTGTATTACAGATGTTACCTAATCGACCCCTTAGCCTTCAGTTCCAGATACAGCCTCGTCGTTCGCACTTTCAAAATTATTCGGCTTTAGATTACATTTTAACAACCGGGGGCGTAGCTCAGATGGGAGAGCGCTCGCTTAGCATGCGAGAGGTACCGGGATCGATACCCGGCGCCTCCAAATATCATTTTTTTTAAAAAAGAATTGTATCTACACTTAAATCCAATAAAATTGCGTTTACTATAACTAGTTTTAACTACGTTTTTATTAGCTTGCTTTCTTGTTTGTTTGTCCAGTAAAAATCTTGCAATCAATTTTTAACTAACTTCCCGAGTAGCTAGACATTTGAAACTTTTAGAATAGCTCGGAACACGATGACAATTCAATATTTTAATAATGTTTCAGCAGAATTTAATTCGTTTTCAGCAAATTTTGCTTTATGGAAAGTTAGTTCGGAAAAAATCCGCGTAATTTTATTTGTTTTGACATGTACCTTATTTACAATCATAGAATAATACTATATATAGAAGGAGCATAGAATCAAAACAACAAGCAATTACTGATAAGGGACTGAAGCCAACTTTTTCCGAGGGGTTGTGTCCATTTGACCAGGGGACCAACAAAACAACACTCTTTTTTTTCATTTAAGCTGGAGAAGGTTGGCCACGCTTTAGTAACTATTCAAAGCCCGCTCACAAACGTCAAGAAAACAAGCCCTGCCATTGGTTATTGTTTACGTTTCACTCTGACGTCATTTTTTTCAACTCGCCCGTCATGATATAATAAACATTATTTTTAGCATATTTCAAGCTAAAATAAGATAAAACACAAAAAAAATATTACAATAAACTAAACTGACTATCAATAATTATAATTAAATAAAAAATTAAATTATAAAACCGAAGGCAAATAATTTTAGAGTTATGACGTCACAAATTACAAAAATGAAGTTTTAGAACGCGGATAAGGATCACAACCAAAGATGTTTTCAATGTTATCAGTGACACTCCTTCTATATATAGTATTATTCTAAGTTTACAATCATCATTTGACTGGTTTCAAATTTGTGATTTTTTATTAAGAGATAAACATCGTATAACAGCTTAAAAGGAAAAGTAAAAAAAAAAAAAAAAAAAAAAATTAATTGACGTGTAACACCCAGGTTTGTTTACACTTGTGTCCTAGGTAACGGATTAATTTTTCTGCATCTGTTCTTTACTTGCACACATTTTTCTTTTTCTTCTATTACTGTCCCTGCAAGGGGGGCATATAAATGGCACTCTTTAGATTCGCTGCTGGCGAGATCCGTTGTACAAAGATTTGTCCTTTTATAGGTTTAAGATCAGTTCTCTAGATGGTTGTCCATTATGTGACGTTAATAAATTCGGAACTATTTTTACCGGTTTTATATTACTTTGCTTTGTAAGTTTCATCCCACGTTTCCGTTACCCCGATTTTGAACCACTTCCCGTCTTTCAATCTTACCCAAATTTTCCACATAGAAACAATTAAGGTTAAGAATACAGAATCAAAAAAAAATAAATAAATAATAATAATAATAAATAATACAAAAAAATAAAAAAAATAAATTAAAAAAAAACTGCAAATAAGACCAGTTTTCAAAAATGGTATTTTTATATTAATTATTTAACATGTGAACACTAACATTATATTATAACAATAACAATTATATTATCAACATTTCATATGATTCAACAGAACATTTAAAAACGTAGTATATAAAAATTTCATTATATCTTGTAATTATTAAATTTTTAATTGACAGGTGGAGTAATTAGTGTTTACAACTTCCGACGCTATTATTTGTAAAGAACACGTCTCACCTCTTTGGGAACACCACTAATTATAATCATTTATTCAATACATTGTTCCCACTTTATATCTTATTTATTGATACATTTTTATAATTAATTTTTCTCACTCGATTTCCTCTTATAATTATAATTATTTAAATGAGTACCTATAAAATATAAATAATTACAAAAGTTGTTTATAGTTAAACAAAGAACCGGAGGCCTTTTTCTCTAACGGGGAATAACATATTAATAATTAAGCTTTTTTTTACCTACTTTAAATAAGAGAGGGAAAGTTGTGAGCGTGATAAAGAGAGGCAACTCTTGAATAAATTTCACTTTCCTTAAAAAAGAGAGGTTGAGATTATGAGAGGGAGGGCTTCCATGTTGTTTTGTATTAATATGTCTATTAAACACCAAAACCTACTGAATAATCATGAACCTCACTTTCCACCCTTTCCTCCTTCTGATATTTTTTTTATTATTATTTTTTCATATTTTTCCCTTCTTTTCAGTAATTATTTTCCATTTCTTTTTACTTTTTCGGTCTCTTTTAGTTTATTCTGCTTACTTTTTTTTTTTTTTTTTTTTTTTTTTTTTTTTTTTTTTTTTTTTTTTTTTTTTTTTTTTTTTNCTAGATATAAATTATAAATAAATGATTGCGTAAATTCTCAATTTAGATCTGAGTAACTTGCATAATCACGTTGCATTATTAGAAATATTGTTGCGCACCAACACAAGCCAGATTTAGTTTATATTTTTCTTTTCTAATATAGAGTTGATACAACTGGTTGGTTTATTCTGAAAGTGTTGTTATGTGGTTTAGATGTACGAGAGACAGCGACGTGAAGAGATCAGAGCCAGACTGATGAAGGCCCATCCATTTGATACGGAGGCTCAGCGCCTTATCGCTGAAGAGATAAGACAGAAAAATATTGAAGCCAATATGGAAGCGGCAAGGGGAAATCAAATCAGGGGCCAACTGCATCCCTCATATAAGAGTTTTTACTGGTCCAAACTGTTCTTCAATATTCTAAGCAAATTGTTGAAAGTTCCACGTGAAATTCGGAAAAAAATTTAAAAATGTTAGTCCACTTTGATACAGGGGTACACTGTATGAAAACAAACAAAAAAAAAAAAAAAAAAGAAATTATTATTAGAATAATCCAAAAACGCCTTTTTTCCCTTCTTTAACGAACATAATGATAAGCAAGTACAGCTATCTCCGCTGGGTCCATTTCTCTACTGGCCGAAAAAAGTAAAAACTCGGGTGGCGGAAGCAAGTGGCATCAACCAGGTGGCGAAGTATGTCGCTAGCCTTAGGTAGACTCAATCGGTCCTGGCGTGTCTTATCCATTGTATCCTATAGCTTTTAATGAACCTGAAGATGTCTCCGTTAATTAAAAAGTTTTCCATTCCTCTGCTGCTTTCCTTTCGAGCTTTGTGACTAAAAAATAAATTCCTGGATTTTTACCTTGAAGAGTAATCCTATGAAAAATGTAGGTAAGCTAAATATTATTGAATTGATTTAATAGCTTAAGGAATCACTTTATGAAAGAAAATAGGTAGACTAAAATAAATATAACTTTTTAAAGTTAAAATAACCTTGAAGCATATATATATAATTTATCTTATGTGTACCCTTTTGTATGTATTAAGCAAGTAGGTAGGTGGATCCTAGTTAGGGTAAATAAAAGTATTTCATATAAGTTTAGGCATTGGCGACGTTTCAACCTTGCCAGTCATTTTCAAGCCTGGTTAAAACGATTTTTTAAAAGTTACATCTTCTAGTTTAGATTCCAGTTGTAATTACATCAATGTCAAGCTTCACAAAGCACCTTTGTACGTCAGTTCTATCACCTTCCAAGATGATTAAGTTAAAAAACTAGATTTGAGCTTAAAAATCTTAAACAATTTCGACATTGAAAACTATAACAAGATTAACAAAACACATAGCACTATCATCACAGTAACAAAAGAAACATTCAAAATTAATAAACTAACTATCACAGTCTCAAAACAAATGTTCTAAATCTAAATAACAAGACTAGAATAGAAAAAAATATATATTAAAACATGGTATTGTTTACATTGTGTGCTTTGAATAAAATTTAAAAAAAGAAATACAGTATCACCACATTATGTCTTGTATATGAAATTTTCACACTGATTTTTTGCTTTCAGCTCAATGTAATATTCTTATTTTGATTTCATCTTTCCTTAATACATAAGCTTGAGTGGCAACTAAATGTGACGGGGTTACATAGACAAAGGCCAATTTAACAATTCCCCTACCCTCCACATCCTAATGTGCTCTGTATTTATTATAAAATAAAAGCAGTCTAGTCTAAGGGAATCAATGTGTCCAAAAACTAATAACACAATCTGGGTTTGATTAATTAACATGAGACATGTTTTGGGTTCTGTGCTAATTATATCACATTAATAAATGTGAAAAATGGTTTGTCTTAAAGTCCTATACTAACAGGACTCTAGCACTAAATAAAAAAAATAAATTAAAAAAAAACTGCAAATAAGACCAGTTTTCAAAAATGGTATTTTTATATTAATTATTTAACATGTGAACACTAACATTATATTATAACAATAACAATTATATTATCAACATTTCATATGATTCAACAGAACATTTAAAAACGTAGTATATAAAAATTTCATTATATCTTGTAATTATTAAATTTTTAATTGACAGGTGGAGTAATTAGTGTTTACAACTTCCGACGCTATTATTTGTAAAGAACACGTCTCACCTCTTTGGGAACACCACTAATTATAATCATTTATTCAATACATTGTTCCCACTTTATATCTTATTTATTGATACATTTTTATAATTAATTTTTCTCACTCGATTTCCTCTTATAATTATAATTATTTAAATGAGTACCTATAAAATATAAATAATTACAAAAGTTGTTTATAGTTAAACAAAGAACCGGAGGCCTTTTTCTCTAACGGGGAATAACATATTAATAATTAAGCTTTTTTTTACCTACTTTAAATAAGAGAGGGAAAGTTGTGAGCGTGATAAAGAGAGGCAACTCTTGAATAAATTTCACTTTCCTTAAAAAAGAGAGGTTGAGATTATGAGAGGGAGGGCTTCCATGTTGTTTTGTATTAATATGTCTATTAAACACCAAAACCTACTGAATAATCATGAACCTCACTTTCCACCCTTTCCTCCTTCTGATATTTTTTTTATTATTATTTTTTCATATTCTTGGACACAATCGGACAAGTGGTTTGAGAGATATTGACATTTTAGTGTTTTTACTTCAATGAAAATGGGTGTAAATACTGAGTTCTCTATTGCTCACGTATTGACACCACAACGTTTCATGGAAGTCATGTGTGGGATTTCCACACCGGTACATAAATATAAATCAATTTAAAAATAATTCCCCCAGTGATTTTAAATTCTCCAGTTTAGTAGATAACTTACAGAATTTCGAACAAAACCTCTATGATATTGTGAAGCCGTTGAAACCAGAACAGCACAGTACGCGTGCTGGTTTAGTCTNCCCATTCATAAAAAAATTCAATCTATTAAATTAGTAATCAATTTATAGGTCTCGTTGAGTGCATCCAAAGTTGTTGTTTTGCTTCTTTTTTTTTTTTTGATAAATTGAATGTAAAAGCTTTTACAGGGCAAATCTTACTAATTACATATTATTTATTTCTTTAATAGAAGAATAATGATTTTCAAACATAATTATTTTTTTTAACTAATTTCCCCTATAATTTATATTGTATATTGGTTTTATCAAAAATTACCGCAACGATGCCTTATATCGATACATAATTTACTATCAGAAGTTTGATTTTTTTTTTAAATGGTGGAGGGCGTAAGTATTTGAAATAGGATTTTCCCAAATTTTTACTTGAAAAGTAGATTTAGAATAGTACCTAAAATTACTGATATCATTTCTGCAGTAGTTTGAAATTTGAATTTTTTTTATATATATTGTCATTTTATTAATAAATTTTCGCTAAATCATTTGAATATTTACTACTGATTCCCTTTACTTATGCATTCATTCATTTTTTTTTATTCATTCGTTTCTAATCTGTTTTTTTCTCTCTGTTAACACATGAATGAAAACTTTTTCCTTCTTTTAGCGAATTTTCGAAGAAAATTGAGCTATTGCTATGGCTTCCAAATTTTTGACCTGTTACTCTAATAATAATAATAATAATTTGCTTTTCTCCTTTTATTTTATTTTTTGTTTTTATCCTATCCTCTTAATTTGTAGTACATGTTCTATTTATTTCACCTATTCTTAATTCCCTCTTTTGTTATCGTAATTTGTTTACTTCATTTCTGTCCTTCCAAACTCTTCTCTCTTAACCCGTTTTTGCTCTCCTGGTTTGTTTAACTTCCAATCTTTGTTTCTCTATCGATTCGTCTGTTCAAGCTCCAAGCTATTTTTAGCTCACTTGTGTTGTTTTAATTATACATACAACATACTCTTTGTCGCTCTCTCTAACTCACTCACAAGTGAGTCCCCTTAAGTTCCCCTTACTCATCCTGTCTCTCTCTTCCTTCTATAATTCATTCAATCTCTTCCTCTTTTCATAATTTATTCATTGTAAATGCTCTGTCTCTTTTTAATAATTTGAATTCATTAATTCATGGTTTCGTCGCGAATCGCGATGTAATTACTACTTCAACTTGCATCCAAGTATTATATTTAAATGACAAGTGTTAACATCTTGTAACGTTGTACGATTTTGAGTTTTTAATAATTCCTTGTTTCGTGGCTAAGTGTACAATTCAGTGTACATTAGTACTGTTTTTTTATTTCCGGTTCAGCTCGTCTTTTATTTCCGACATAAAGTTAGACAGGACCATATTTCAGAAAGTTTTAACACGGGAGGTTTTTAAAAGTTTTAGAAGTATGTGCAATGCTTGGTAATTTATGTTTTGTACGAGTGTTGTTGCTATGACTCGAGTATTTTAGCTTCCAACTCTTCCACTTATAAACAAGAGACTCTTTAGAACAGTGTAGTTTGCTGAAAAACTTTGTCAATGAGCTCTTTGCTATAAATGCACAAAAGATTGTATTGACAAATCATCAAATCGGAAGAAAACAATAATGGAAACATCTGTAATAACCAGAGACCTTTAAATGCCTTTTTGCCATGGCGCCATACTAAAATGCCACATTTTTCCTATTTTTCGCTAAAAAGCCACATTTTGTCAATTTTTGGTAAAATGCCACACATTTTGCCACACTTTATTGCATATAATTGCATATTTCCAGCATAAGTGCATAGTATTGCATATTTTTGCATAAATATTCTACTTTTTTGTTAGAAATTTCCACTAAGGTGCATATTTTATATGGTTTTTCTATTCAAACATTATATTATTTAGGTACCAAAACCTTTTAAGGATTAGAAGACATTCACTGTCTAACAGTGCAAGTAAACCCCCTGTCCTAAGCTTCTGCTAGGCCAGGGGGTTTACCAGTCCCTACTGGTTGGTACCTTAAGCAGGCTTGTTTTCTTGTTTTTCGACTTAATCCCGGTCAAAGCTACCGCTGACGATTCATAGACTGCTTCCCTTATTTTTGGATTGGAATGGCTTCGTTACCCAAATGAATGCACAACATATGCATTAGAGTATTACATTAAGGTTAATAGGTTAGGTTCATAGAGTGTTTCGAAGAATCGGCAAGCTTGTCTATCCCAAAAGCAAAGAGTGCCCTTAACAACAGCCAAGTCAGTCAGTAGATTGGCATTTATTAAAGCTAATTTCGGGGTCTTTCCAAATATTATTGAAAAACAGGAGACTCGCGGTTAAAAGCTAACGAAAGCTTTAGCTCTCCTCGAGGAACTTAAAGAGAGGAGTAAGGGTTGCCGGGTCCGATTAGGGAAATGCATATATTTTGGATAAGCGCATATATTTGGTATAAGTTCCATATTTTGCAATTTTCAAATGCATATATTAAGGTGTTTAAGTATATATAGATCCGAACTCTACTCATCACTGGTCAATGTGGGTCATTATCATTATAGGTTATTGTAAATACCTGTAAATTGTAATAAAGTAGTTAATATGACTCAAGTTGCACGATTGAAACTCCCTTTTACAATGGAAAGGGGGGGGGGGGTTGGATAGTTGAAAAATAAATGCCACATTAGCTAAAATAAATGCCACATTTGGCCAAAATAAGTGCCATATTGTCACACTTTAGTGCCACATTTCGTAAAAATAAATGCTACATTTTGAAGGTCTCTGGTGATAACTAAGAATGCCGGAATTCTTCAACCAATGAAATGGGTGTTCAATGTTACCAACAATCGCATTTATCCATACCCATATCTGTCATTTGCTAATATACCATTCCAGAATCTTATCTTATTCGGATTTATTTTATCAGATTCATCCGCATCCATTCGGATTTATCCGTATTCATATCTGTCTTCTGCTAATTAGTATCCATTTTAGAATCATGTTCTTATTTATTAAGATTCTTATCTCTTAAGGTTCTTAAGATTCTTAAGAATTCTTTCTCTTAAGATTCTTTGNAGAGAATTTTATTTAGTAATTTACTAGTGTAACAAACGTATAACCCATATTACCTTGTTAATTAAAATAAAAACACCTTTATTGAAATCAAAACCTCATATAATAAATTAAAAAATACAACACGAAAAAACAAACTTAGAATAATAATCTTTGAGTCTATCCATTTTTTAAATTAATTATTAAAGGAGCAGAACCGTCTTCAAGTTAAAACGGTGAAACATTTAATAACGGTTTTGTACATCTTGAGACATTTAAGTTGTACAGATTTTTATGAAGAAATTGTGAAAAAAAAAAAACATTTTGAAAAAAATAAAAAGTTGTCAAAAATATAATGATAATGTAAATATAACAATAGTAAATAAAGAATAAGACAATTTACCATTTCGTTTTGCTATTTTTTAAAATACAGATTAAGTAAAACTTAATATGTTATATAACCTATATACCTGTTATATATACCTATATATTATCAATTGGTCAATGTACAATTTGTTTAAAAAAATATAAANTTGTAAAATTCATTGCTTTATTTATTTATATATTTTTACTTTCTCGTATAAAGAGAAAATGCGCGAAAATTCGATTTCGATGAATTTACACGTTTTGAGGTCCCCTTGAGTCCAAAATAGTGGTTTTAAAAAAATGTCTGTCTGTGCAGACGCCTGGAGCCTGAACTACTGGGCCGATTTTGACAAAATTTGGCATACATGTTCAGAAAAATCATGACCCGAGGCGAAATCGAGAAGTGAATTTTAGCCACCAACTTGGAGGCGCTTCCCCCAAAATCTCTGAAAAAAATGAAAAAATATTTCTCGAAAACGGTTCCGACGATTTTGATTAAAAAATTCTGAAATGTAGTCTATTTAAATACGGAGCCAACGATATAAGCCGTTTCCCCGGGAAAAATCTAGTTCCTGAGAAAATATCTTAAAATGTGGAACAAAACGGGTTCGATTCCCCGCCCAGGAGAAGTTATTTTTATGATAAATTTTAAAGAAATGTTCAATAATAATTAAATGTGCATAGGAAAACAAGTAAATGGAAAACTCTGGGCTAAGAAATTATGAACTCGTATATAAAAATGTCTGACTTGTCTCGGACCGATTTTTTCTTTTTTTTTCTTTTCTTTCTTTTATAAGAATATAAAATATTTTGGTGGTAACAGCTTATCTAAAAGCGAGTTTATCAATCTTTGGAACTGCGACTTTCAAATATTAAGGTTAATAGGTTAGGTTCATAGAGTGTTTCGAAGAATCGGCAAGCTTGTCTATCCCAAAAGCAAAGAGTGCCCTTAACAACAGCCAAGNAGATTAAGTAAAACTTAATATGTTATATAACCTATATACCTGTTATATATACCTATATATTATCAATTGGTCAATGTACAATTTGTTTAAAAAAATATAAATTTAAAAAATTCATTTTATTAAAAAAAAAGAAATCTCCGCAAAAATTTATTAACATTAATAACAAAATTTGATCTCTGATAGCGACAATTCTCACCATTTTATATTATTTTTTTTCAAAATATTTTCGGGGAAGGGCCCCCGAACCCCCCTAAAAATCTCCCCCGGTTTTTTAGATTTGAAATATGGTAACCCTAACTAGAAATGATTGAGAAATTAAAGTTATTAGAAATTTTATTGGTTAAGGAACTAAAAGTATTTGGCTAAAACTGAGGAATACGGTGCTGTGAGGTTAGAAAAGTGTGCAGGCCTAACTGAGAATTTATTATTTTGACAACTCTCCTGTGTCGTAGTCTTTGTTATTAAGTCCAGACCCGCATATCTTACGTGTTGAAGGTTTAGTATTTTTTTTTTTTTTTATAAACTAGGTCATTGGTTTTTTTCTTCTCATTTGTTGTTCTTTGTTATTTGTTCTATTTCGCTGTGAAGTATAAATTGTTGGCTCGGGTAATGGTAGAGTTGAAGCAGCTTGGATATAGTGGTAAAAGTTTTACTTANTTGCCGAGATATGATTTTTTTTTTTTTTTTTTAAACAAGTTTTTTCTATTAAAACCGCAATTTCTCCACTTCAAGTCAATTATTTTTAACTTTTAACCATATTTTCGAAATCAGCGTTACATTTCCTATAAAACTAGAGCATTTTAATTTTTGGGAATTATTAACTAAACACCGAAATAACAGATCAAACGTTTAAAAATTATAAAAAAAAAAAAAAATCCTGAAATTCATTGAACGTTCACTATTTTCCTAGACAAGCTCTTGAAGACTGTATAGAGTTTTTTGAGTTTGACAAAGGAATAATCTCTTGCTGACAAGCGATTATCGACTGCACCGTATATCTCAGTTCAACCAGAATGGGTAATTACTACAACGGTTGAGAAACTAAAAACACTAGAAACAGGTAGGTTAGGGAAATAAAAGCACTAAGCTAGAATTATTAATTATAAGTTAAGGAACTAAAAGCACTAGGAATGGTTAAGGTTGAGAAACAAGTGCACTAAGAATAAGAAAGATTAAAGAACTAAACAACTACGTAATCCATTGGTAGTTTTGACGGAGATATTGTGGTATTTAGATAACATTATTACTAAGTATACAGGTACTAATAGAGTACTTAACAATTATAAGCGTTAATTCTCGGTCTAGTTCTGTTGCCGTGAATATTTGGCTCTCTAGATTTGTAGAATAAGATTAAAAGCTTGGATTCGGGGAATATGTATCAGTGACGACAGGGAAAAATCATTCTCCCGTATAGCTCAGTTGGTAAGAGCACCTGTATGGAAAATAGGAGGTCCCGTGATTCGAGTCCCGGTGTGGGGGTCTATTTTTCTCTGTATGTCTCCTGTAGTTATTGAATTGTAATTTGAATTATTTAAAATTTAATCTTTCGGTAGTAAGAAAACTACCAAAAACTTAAAAATTGGATAACATTATGGTAAAATATACCATATACGAGTATGTACCATAATATACCAATATACCATAATGGTAACTACGGAAGTAGAACTATATTCGCTTAACTTTAAGTTATCCGGCATACACTTGCCTGGAACCTTAAATTATTAAATTCCATCAACGTTTTTTTAAAAAATTAAGGTTTAAATATGAATTATCAATTTATTTCTATTGGTTCCGAGCTTACCGAAGGTAACGGAAGCATTGTCATCACGTTTTTGAACGAAAAATTTTTATGTCTCCGATTTTAAAAATTCCAAGACAGAAATCCGTTTCAGACATCAGGGAACATTTTTGGTTCCGTGTCTGTCTGTCGGTCTGTGTGTCCGCGAATCATGAAACGAGTGACGATAACTTGAGTAAAAGTCAACCGATTTTGGATGAAATGTGGTACACATGTTCATTTTGCCAATGCTCAG
>KZ652950.1:598469-608491 GCA_001010745.2 Gerris buenoi
AATATCTAATAATAATGTTATATGTTATGTTTATATTTTAAACTGCTGGGAATTCTTAGAATACGTGGTGTCACACCAAAGAAGATACTCAATACCTCTCTCCTAATCAGTTCTACATTATACTTTCTTGTAAAAAAAAATATATTGACTTCTTGGAGGGGGTTCTTATAGCATTTATATCTAAAATATTTTAGTTGTGTCTCTACATTCGTAGGAACAAATTCTAACTTCTCTGATAATCGTGAATTCTTGTAAATTGTGACTTAAATTGTGACTTTAAAATTGTGACTTTTATGGTGACTTGTAAATAGTGTTTAGGAGTTGCAAGATTTTTTCCCGCATTTCATCCCTGATCCCTACACCAACAGGTACCTAATATATTTAAAAATGTATTACTATTTTTGCGATATTTGTAAGAAACAGATTACTGAAAAAAAGGCAATTTGTAAAAGCATGCGAAAAAATTTAAACTCGCATTTATCTATTTAAAAAGCTTTGTTTTTAATTAAATTACATTTAAATTTACATTCAGTTTTTCGTATTTATGTTTTGGGATTTATTGCATTTTTTATTTTAGAATTATAATTAATAATCGTGTATAATTTGTGTACGTATTCCATTTCAATCACTCTTGGGTTTACGTGATAATAATATAAACTATAAATAATGTAAAAATAACGATGTCTATTTTATTTCTATTTTATGTGTATGATTTATAATGTCTATGTTTAATTGTATTCTCATGCAGTATTAATATAAATATTTCTTTAGTGTTATTATATTTGATTGATATATTTCTTAAGTTTACCTAAGTGTTATTATGAATAGTCGTGTCATAATGGAATAGGCCTTGAAGAGAGATAATACAGGCTAAAGAGAAGATAGGGTTGAATGCACTGCACAGTATAGACACTAGTGGTGGGTGGGGCTAGACCCGATCGTACTCGACTGCCTTTGCTTCGGCTTTCTTCGGCGACTTTTTTTGTGCTCCCTAACGTCTAGTGGGATAGTGCACTAGTACAAGTGTCCAAACAAGGCGTTTTCTGCCATACCAGGTACTACCCATACAAGTATTCGGCACGGCACGTACTAATCCGTTTTACTCGCCGATGTGGACGCCGCATTAGAACTAGCTGGGAGGCAAGTTAGTTCTCGCTGTTCTACTTGCCTTGCCTAGTGTGGACAGAGCTAGTCGAGTACCAGATGCAGCTGGCAGGCGAGTCGAGAAGTATTAGCGCAAACTAAACTTCTCTTCGCACTCACTTGTTTTCAGATTTATGTTCTACAACTTCTTGTGTTATTATAACTTTTTATAAAGAATTGCAATTGTTTAAACTTAGACCCGATAAGACATGTTGGTTTTCAGATTTATATTCCATTCATTCAGATCATCTTTAGTATCGCCAATGACCATAATTGAAGTAACCTTAACTCAGATAGCCTTACATATATTAACATGAATTTTGCTTCGTTATGCAACGATGAAAAAAAGATTGAATTATTTGTAAATTTCATCTGATGTTTTGGAATTATTTGAACTTGGTTAATCGTTTCAACTCCCTTAAAAATGAGGGCGGAATAACTTTGTCTGGAATATTTTTGAAGTTTTTTTCTCTCTCTTTTATTTTGTAGCCTCTGGCTTTTTAAAATTACTTTTAATTCTTGGTAGTTATTTTTGACCAAGTTTTTTTTTTTTCTTCTTGAATTTTTTTTCTTTCAACTTGTATTTGTAGAGTGTTTTTTTTTTTTTAAATAAAAAAAACTTTATGATAAGATTTAAAAAAATAAAATAAATAAAAAACAACAAAATAAATAGTAAGTTGATATTTGAGACTGTTTTCATTGAACTTAATAAGATATTCCTCACAGGGTTCCAGTTTGTGGTGTTCTTATTTTTACCTTTGAGTCGAGGGTGATTTAGGGTCCCAAACCTTGGTCTTCTGTTTAATTTGGCCCTATAATACGGTTAGTGCTCCAAATATGAGACCCGTGCCTAATATGAGACCCCACCTTGAAGAGGCTGGTATGTGCTACAGCCTGGCAAGTCAAACTAAAAACCATAGTGTTTATGGCTATCAGTAGTCTCGGAGTTAGTTGGACGCCTACCGTCGAGAAGAGAGTTTCTGTGAATTTTATTTTATTATACTCCTTATTAAAATTTATTAAGATTATCACANGTTTAAAATAATAGCAATTCAAAAAAAATATTATTGGAGGCGCCGGGCATCGATCCCGGTACCTCTCGCATGCTAAGCGAGCGCTCTACCATCTGAGCTACGCCCCCTGTTGTTGATGTCGAGATATAAGGTGGGTTATGAATGTAAAAATGTGGTGTGTTAGTCCAATTTATATAAATATCAACGGGGTCAGTTGATTGTATAACGCGTAACCTACTTTCAGTTGATAGAGCTAAACCCGCAGAACGCAAATGTGTTTCTTTAAAGTAGCTCAAAGATAAGTCCTATTTTACTGATTTTTTACCTTCTCATATAAAGAGAAAGTATTGTGATGGTGCGAAAATTCGATTTTGACATTTTGATGGATTTACACGTTTTGAGGTCCCCTGAGTCCAAAAAAGTGGTTTTTAAAAAANTAAGAAAAAAATACATAAATATAAATCTCTGTAGTCAATATACATATATATAAAAATATATAAAATTCTACACCTTTAATTAGCTATTTAACCAGAAAATATTGGTTTCTTTTTTCTTCCTCACTCTTTCCTACGAGAGTGTGATGAAAAAATAAAATTTGCACGAGCTCGCTGTACTTTTTAAAGTGTCGACGAAAGACGAGGGTTATAAACACTCTGTCATTAAGAGCAAATATAACTACATATAATAATTCTCGGGACTAATAGTGGAATAAATTTGATTCTACCCCCTTAAGAAAAAATAAGAGGAGTAAAATAAAATTTTCTTGTCCAATTTTATTTTATTTGAAGTAATTTTTATTTATATTATAACTTTATACTATTTTAAAAATTAAACTTTTTTACAGAAATAATAAACAATTCGAGTAATGTTGTTAAGTTTTTCCAAAGATCTCAACTCGTTGAAATTGAAGCAGCTATTTTTTTTTGTTTTAGTTTAGAGTAACCTTCTTTTATTGTTAACAGTCTTAAAGAAAAGACAACCTTTATTCTCTTAGTGTTACCTTCCATGTTTTTTCTTTCTACCCCCCCCCTTTTTTTAAATCTACTNTTTAGACAAGGTGAAGACATGTATTTCACTTTTTAAGTTTATACCAATCCTAACCTCACAAATTCGTTCTAGAATATATAAACGTGGTTGTTCCTAATGTGAGACCCATCACGGGCCTAACATAGGCAGGGTCTCATATTAGGCACAGTTTCTTTTATATTACCAAATCATGCCTGATTTTTGTTTTTCAGATGTATGTATTAATGCAAATACTGCCATTAATGAGGGGAAAGTGTAAAATAATTTAAACTAAAATGAAATTTTAAAATAATTTAAAAAATAAAAATGTTTTAAACATTGGTTTAAAAATCATGCAAATGTTTTAAACAAAGGGTCTCATATTAGGACCACTTTTGTAAATCTCAAAATTTTGACTTTTTTTAGATTTTTTTTTTTTTTTCTAAAGAAATATACATTTTTAATTATTTTGAAACATTTGCCATTGAATTACAATATATTATTAATTGTTTTGTCACATCAACTGTTTTGTTTATTTATTTAAATCCTGAGTTACACCGAATCCAAAAAAGGGGTCTCATATTCGGGTCACTTACCCTACTACGTTCTCACATCGTTTTGAAAACGGTTTTGAGAATGATAGGCTAGTTCAAAACTATGTATGAACGGAGATCGACGGATCGTATCGGTTTAAATCCGCTCCGCCAAAAAATACGTGATCAAAACGGGGGATCGAATTCATAACACTCGTGTGAACAGGTCGTGGAGGGGATCGAGATATCAGGTTATTTTAATCTTTTCCACTTTTCAAGTTCTTTGTCTTCGTGAGCTTCCGTTTCTTTTTTTTTTAAACTGCAAAAACTTTTTAAACAAAAGTTAACACTATCAAAAACCATTAAACATTTTAATCTATATATATAAAATCCAAATACCACTCACTCACTGACACATCATGATATCTCTGAAACCGCTGGACCTATGACCATAAAATTTTGTAATTATGTTCCTCTTACCTCCTAGGTGCTCGCTAAGAAATGTTTTTGAAATCCGCCATCTTGATTCAAGATGGCGGCCATATATACAAAATTCGACAAGACGATATCTCCGGAACCAATTGCACTAGAACCTTGAAATTTAGAAGTTAGCTCCCATATATCAAATTAGTAACTTTAGATAAATGGTTAACCTTATCGGGCATTTTGATTTAAGATGGCGGCCATACATATATAAAAGTCAACATGTGTGCACGTTCTTTATACAAATTTCAGTTTTAGTCCGATCTCGATGAAAATTTGCACTTGACTTCAAAGCCAGGGGAAAATCACTATCTACATGAATATTCAAAATTTTAATTTTGGTACACAGGGGTACGAGGTACAAATGTCAAAGTAATGAACAACCTTCATGATGTATATCGTTGAAAAGCTCTTGAAGAGGACAGTAGTAATTGTTATTACGTACAGATTTATCATATTTTCACTTAGGAGAGGTAAAATTGAAAAATATAGCTATATTTTATGTAAAAAGAAGTGTATCCGTATGAGGCTATGTCTTTTGACTCCTAATTTGATGAATATTTACACACTTTTTCTTTAAAACAAGGTTAAGGTCACTGCCTACATGAGATTACGAAATTAAAATTTTGGTACACAGGGGTACGGGGTACAAGTAATGAATACCCTTCATCTTCATGATGCATATCGCTGAAAAGCTCTTTAAGAGTACAGTAATTGTTGTTATGTGTACGGGGTACAAATGACAAAGTAATGGATACCCTTCATGATACAAATCGTTGAAAAGCTGTTTAAGAGAAAAGTAATTGTTCTTAATCACAGTTTTGTCTTATTTTTATTTAGAAGGGGGAGAGGTAAAATGGAAATTTATATCTATATCTACATATGTATATAAAAGTCAACATATGTGTTTACATATGCATGATCTTTAATAAAAATCTACAGTTTTATTCCGATCTCGATGAAAATTCGCACACTTGACCTTCAATGCAAGGGGAGGGTAACTGTTTATATGAATTTTCTAACTATAAATTTTGGTACAAAGGGATACGGGGTACAAGTAATGAATAACCTTCATCTTCATGATGCGTATCGTTGAAATGCTCTTTAAGATTACAGTAATTGTTGTTATGTGTACGGGTTATTTTCATTTAGGAGCGGGGTAAATTTAGGATATTTGCAAATGATCTTATCAAAGAGAAGGGGTATATAATTAGGAGGGATAGAATCTAGATATTCTCGCATAGTAAAATAATTTGTATGCTTTCCTGGTAATTTATAAACTTATCAAATTTAAAAACACTCCGTAGCGAAGCACGGGTATCCAGCTAGTAACTTATAAATAAAATGTAAAAATTCGCGGACATATTAGGTAACAGGGGGCCGCGCCGGCGTAACCGAGTGTTTTACGCTCTCGACTTTAAAACCAAGGTCTAAACCCCGGATCCGAGTTCGAATCCTAGAGAGGTGAGACATGTTTCACACTGATGAGTCATCGAATAGATGAGTAAAGTGGCCGGATAACCCTTGTCCTGTAATAACCCTGGCTGTTGATCGGCACTAAAACCCGAAAAAATAAATATATTCGGTAACAAGAAAGAAGGTTTTAATTGTGACGTCATCGTTATGAGATAAGGAAAACAAATATCACCTGTATTTTTTGTTGTATGTACGCGAATCATTTTGAAAACGAATTGGATCCGAAACGCTTTCAAAACGTTGTGTAAACGTAGTATATGATCACACCATACTCGCTTTGGCAGAAACATTGTACGGCAGTATGATGTGTGAAGTGGCTGCAACTCTCTACAACAGAGAAGAAAGGGCGTTAATAAGGCCTAATTACAAGGTTTGAACTAGTGGTTAATCCTACACGTCTAGTTCTAGTACTTACTGCTAGGCAATATCACCTTTTGATCAATGGGAGAGAATCTATTGATGTCTCTTATGTACCTACCACCTACCAATCAACCCCAAATTAGGTCATTACAGATTAAAATGCAGTTACCAAGGGTTTAGCCAGACTTGGGGGGCCAGGACTGCTAGTTCGAGGGGCTACTTTGGGGCCCCTAAAGCTGGGAAATCACAGATCCCTGCGTATCTAATCCACTTTAGTGGTTACATTCCTGGATTACATCGACAGGCTGTAAAAGATTATTTGGAACCCAGACTAACTGTTGTTTAACTGAGTCATGGAAATCTGAGGAGTGCGCTAGTGTCGTTGTTTTGGTGTCATGTATAGTCAGTTTTTAATTAAATAGACCACTGTCAAACAACACAGTGTTGTTCTTTTGTTATTAATCATTTTATTTTTGATAACTTCTATATTTTTTGCAACAGGCAACACTGTACCTGATAAGAGATCACTAATAATCAAGGATGTTATAAAATAGGGATAGAGCACTAAGCATACCTCCTGCGTTAAGGGCCGATTAAGAAGTGTCGCCAAGAACTTGGAAAAAATCTACATCAAACTACCAGTGTGCGCGCGCATTAGTAGCACGAATTTCTTTCCGACTGTTACCAATCGTTTATAAACTATTGGCTCTGAGGAACAAACCTTGAAAGGTTACGTTACAATCTAGCATTTTAAGCATAACCTTCTTGATCATCTGCAGTTATAACCATTGTATAATCTTATAGGAAGGTAATCTATCCTACTCGGATCTTACTAGATTTTCCAAGTTCTTGGCGACACTTTTATCGCTTAGTGCTCTATCCCTATTTTATAAGATCCTTGCTAATAATATACGATAATATCTTTATATTATTATTTATTGATTATTCATAATAATATTCTATAATATCAAATACATGTTAGGTTTGGTCCAACCCCGTTATTTTGTAGCGTCCTTTGCATTTGCATCATCCCGTGGATTTGTGGATCGTTAAAAAATCGTTTAGGACAGTTGTGACTATAATTCGCACTGTAAACAGGAAACCTAACAGATTGGAAACCTTCCTGTTATTATTCGCGAGATTTAACATAACTGCGCATGTCATACAAACTAGAAATAGGGGTATTGTCTTTGCACCAGACTGTACTGGTACTGACATATTATATTTGTCCTGCTTCTACTCATTTAACCTCTTAACCATGGATCTTATTTAAAGGGGATAGAGGGTTGCGGCAAAAAAGTGACCCCATGGAGATATGTAAAATATGAGCTCCAATGGGACAAATTACCTTCCTCTTGGTTATAGGTTACCAAGAAACGTGCGGCAGGTTATCAACAATCAACAGATTGCGTTGTAATCTCCCTTGCGTTATATTTTCCCGTGCGTTGTATTTCTTATTTTGTGCTGTTTGTTATTGATATTTGGACTATTTAGCAGTTTTCAGTGACTTGTTTTGTATTATTTATAATTAAGAGTTAATAATCAGTTTATAACCTGATTCAAAATTAACCAGAAGTAAACCTTGAAATTATCAAAGAAGGTAATTTGTCCCAGTCAAAAAGGTCGTGGAGCATGTGCAGTATGATTTTTTTTCTCCAATTTCTCTTACCTATATGGGGTCACTTTTTTGCCTTAAACCCTTTCTTAACATTCCATCCCCTTTATATAAGATCCTTGCTCTTAACACTTCTTCACCTCTTAATCTTCAGTTCCTTGATGAACCACTAGAGAGCATCTGTAGAGACTCGGTACTACAACCTCATAAGAATTAATTAATCACTTAGTTTAGAAACTTATCAATAAATAGCTATAAGATGTTTCTTCTTATAATTTTCAACAAAGTTTAAATCATAAATAAATTTAATGAATCTAGTTCAAGTGTATTATGTAATTTAATTGAAAACTTCAATGGTCTTGATAAGATATAATTTTCTACTTTATCTGAATATCATGGCGGGTCTCCATTTGAACCTTTTCGAGTAGGGACAACTGAAGATTTTAAAGTGTCGGTGTAATGGGATGAATTATACATAATTACTCTAAGTGCTGCGATATAAAGAGCTATTTGACACTGGTGAAGAGCTCTCCATCCAAAACCTCTGTATAATATGATAATAGCCACTATAATTATAACGAATATTATTCATACTGCTAATTAAAAAATGCAGTATACATGAAAAGAGAAAAAACAAACTTAATTCTTATATTGTTGGGTGGCTTAGCTTTTTGCCTCTATTTTTTTTTTTTTTTATTACTAGGCAAGCATAAGTGGTTTTATGCTCTCCTTTTTGTAACTAGTATCTAACTATTCAAGATAGAAATTTAAACTGTTTAAACTACTATTACTCTATATTCATAGCATCTTTATCAGCTGAGAGAATTTTAAAAATTATATCAGAAATTTGTTGAAAACAAATTGTTACTAGAGGTCGACCAAGAAGTCATGGAAATCTATGGAAAGTAAAAGAAGTCCTGTATAGTTAGTTTTTAATAAAATAGACCACTGTCAAAAAACACTGTGTTTATTTTGTTATTAAACATTTTATTTTTGATAACTTCTATCGACTGTACTGACTTGGGCAATATTCGGAAGTTCCGACTTTAAACGAAGCTTAGCTTTCAGTTTCTTCCGTGTTCATGACTTCTTGGTCGACCTCTAGAAAGAGTATTATTTGAGATTTATTACGGTAACATGGATTCAGGAAATGATCAGCAATATACTATATTGCTTCCGAGCTTACTGAAGGTAACGGAAGCATTGTGTTCACTTTTGAGAACCAAAAAATTGATGTATCCGATTTTAAAAATTCCAAGACAGAAATTCGTTTCAGACGTCAGGGAACATTTTTGGTCTCGTGTCTGTCGGTCTGTGTGTCCGCGTATCCTTGAAACGTGTGACGATAACTTGAGTAAGTTTTGATGAAATTTGGTAGAAATTTTCTTTTTACCAATTCCCGGGATCTGATTGGGCAACGTTATCTGTCCGCAAGCGTTCACGTGAACATGCAACGTGAACCAAGCTCGCGTAAACGTGAACTTCAAATCCAACTTCATCTATTCAATGAGACAAACATTTTTTTAAATATAATTTTTTAAGAAAACAAACAGTGACACGCTAAAACTATAAACATAGTTTTTATCTACGATTGTTACGAACTATAAAAATTGTATCTCTGCTTAGATGCGTAGAAAGTAAAAAGTGATTCTTTACGTACTTGTATTCATTGCGCATGCGCGTCTCATAATTCTGTACAATTCCTCTTTTTCCGCCCTAGGGCGGTAAAGAAGAAGAATTGCTCAACTTTACACACGATTAGCGAGTTTGTTTACATTTAACATAACTAATTAGATGTTTGTTTAATAAAAGTAACTGTTTATATCGAGATTTTTTGTTCTTCTTTCCTTTAATTGTTATATTTTTTATTTCTTGAGTTTTATTTTTGTAAAAACATTTAATTTTTGAGCAGTTGAGTCTATAAACTCTCAGGCAGTGTCGTTGGCGTTTGGACCACACTTCATGAATTATCAAGTATAGTGATCTACGGTGAGTGACCAGCCAAGCGAGACCCTCTGCCATTCGTTGGTTAACTATTGATAAGCCAGATACCAGATATCTCTTGAACTGATCATTCTGTCCACTCGGTACGGTCAGTGTTCAGTTGTAAACTGTCAATCATAACTTAATAGAGCCAACTGCTCGAGAATTGAAAATTATACTTTATACAATTTACGAATTTCGTCAAAATATTTTGGTTAATTTGACATTTCTCCTTTCTAGTTTGGTACAAAGTTAATAGTATATTATGTTACTAGGCTGTGAAGTGAGTTTTTTTTTACCGCGGCAATTACATTTACTGTCGAGCGAAGCGAGACAGGAAATATTGCCAAGGTAAAGAAAAAACACTTCACAGTCGTGTAGCATATGCTATTTTTTCCGAGGTAGCAGACA
>KZ652950.1:672942-687392 GCA_001010745.2 Gerris buenoi
AGAATAGACTGAGTATGACTATCAAGTATTTATTAACAATTTTATAAGTGTATTGTAATAATATAAATCATAATAGCTGTGTATGATGGATAAAAGTGATGTCCTTTCATATAATTTGCAAAACTTCCCCTGGACTCCCCTCCAATCAGTGGGTAGCCCATGCGACTAGGGTTGGGACTTCGATATCGATATATCGAAAATATCGATATATCGGACCCAAAAATATCGATATTTTATATCGATATTGATCTTTCGATATATCGGCAATATCGATATTTGTAGAAAATATTGAATAGACCTGTTTTAGGTCTGGTACAGCCCTCAAAAACATGAAAAAAGCTCCCCGGAGGGCCATTTTATTTATTTATTTTTTTTTTTATTTTTTTTTTGCTCATCACCTAGGAAAACTGGGGTAGTCGTTAGGTTTTCGATATATCGGAAATATCGATAATTTATTCCGATATATCAACTGATATCGATATTCATTCACTCGATGTCGATATATCGGAAATATCGATATTTTCTTTCGATGTCCCAACCCTAGTTGCGACCTAGGCTGCAAGCTGCTAGTCCAAGTCTTCTACTGTCTCGACTGGAAGAGATGCGAAGATGCGAAGTAAAATTAAATGGTGCTGAGGGCCCTGATACTAAACTAATGAAGTTAGATTATTTAAACATTAATAAAAATTTAATGGTGACACGTGCACGTGTCGGTCGCTTTTCTTAGAAAGCGATTAGATCCGTCGTCTGCAGATTCTGAATGGCGAGTGCGTATATCGCAGGGTACGGATTCCTTATCTTGCTACGTAATTACGTAAGGAAAATCTTACGTAGAATCATATGTGTTCGAATTCCAGTGAAAGTGATGCCTTTTCCGAACACATTCGAAGAAAAGGAGGAGGTTGCATCGTGGTTTCTTGCGAATCTTACATTATTTACGTTAACGAAGAAATGAGTTTAAAATGTAGAAGTGATATGTTCGTTTGTTGCTAAAATTGCCATTTTTCACAAAATAATAAAAAACATAAATAATAAAGTAAATAAAGAACAACTGTTGGTCTCCAACAACTTTAATATAATATAAACTTTACAATACTTTTACTCGATTTAACTTGATGTAACTTTATATATCTGATTTTAACTTCATTTAACTGTAAAAAGAAAAATCTCGCTATAATCTTTCTAAAAACTTTACGTCTAAAAAAACGTCAAACAAAACCAACTAAAAAATAAATAAAAAATACTCTAAATCGCTGTGGCTACAGCGACAATCATCCACAAAACTCAGATCTGGTATTTTGGAAGTATTCTTTCTTTTCTAACATGTTTAAGTACGCTTTACCTATATTATTTATCTTCTAGCTGATATCTTTGAGCCCTACTTTTCTTTTTTCACATGTTTAAGTAAGCTTTACCTACATTATTTATCTTCTAACTGATATTTTTTTGGCCCTACTTTTCTTTTCTCGCATGTTTAAGTAATATTTACCTACATTATTTATCTTCTAGCTGATATCTTTGGGGCCCTACTCTTCTTTATAAAACTTTACCTTTTGTTTTCACAATTAGAATAATATATTCATCTAATTATTAACACCGATAAAGTTTATCTTGAGAGTAATCTTCTCGACACAAGACTCAGTCTTATGTCGAGTCGGTCTCCGACATGTAATAGACTTACTTCTTAGAAATCAATTTCTTATTGCTTCCAAGCTTACCGAAGGTAACGGAAGCTATGTGATCGTTCTGAAGAACGAAAAAATTTTAGGTCTCCGATTTCAAAAATTCCAAGACAGAAATCCGTTTCAGACATCAGGGAACATTTTTGGTTCCGTGTCTGTCTGTCGGTCTGTCGTCAATTTTTGCGAACCACCATATCTTTAAAACTACGCGTCTGATTTTAATTAAATTTAGTTAGTAGGTCATAATCAGCCCATTGTTGNCACACTGTATATGCACTATTCATTTTATTTTAATTTAATAGAATAGGTGTTAATTTTAATTGTTCAATTTCAGAGTCGTTGTTAAAGGCGGTTAAATTCGATGACTTGGGAACAGTGAAAAAGATTCTGGAATGTATCGAAGATTTCTCACATGTACTGGAAGACGATTTGACTTTGCTTCATATTGCTGCGATGGGAGGAAGCTTAAATGTTATCGAGTATTTAGTAACAGAGCGTCATTTTGATATTAACGCAATAACTCTTGATTTTGATGAATTAACACCGTTGGGAAAAGCAGCCGAGGCAGGGAAAGTAGAAGCAGTTAAACTTCTACTAAAATTGGGAGCAGATAAGAACATCACATTTGGCTCCGAACACAATACATTGCTGCATGTAGCAGTTATAGGAGGCAATGTTGAAGTCTGGAAGCTCTTATTGCAGACATTCCATGTCGATGTAAGAAATGATAATGATGAAACACCTGCTTATATCGCAGCTCGTGATGGTAAACTTGAAGCTTTACGATTTCTCTTAGAGAACGGAGCTGATCCTTATACAAGATACAAGTACGATTCCAAGGAAACCTTGATGCACGTTGCTGTCAGCTCCAACCAGGTAGATGTGGTGAGAGAACTGACTCGATACAAAGAACTCATTAATACTCCAGATATAATGGGTGATCTACCTATCGATATCATTTCCAACATGAAAGTAGTCAAGGTACTTGTCGATGCCGGATCTAATATTACGGAAAATTGCATTTGGATGTATATCAGTTACCATAACAATATAGTAAAATATTTAGTGGAGAAAAGCAGTAAAGTTAATAGACAGATCACGTGGTCGGCTACTCCACCCTGTAACAGACATCTACTGACGAAATTTCTTGAAATGCGAGTAAAATACGGCATGATCGAGTTTCTCTTAAAGCAAGGGGCAGATGTCAATATTAAGGACTGTAAGAATAAAACTGCGTTACACATCGCACTGGAGAGTTACAAAAAGGAGAAGGTTACTCTAGCAATAGTACAACTTCTCCTGAATAGAGTTGCTGACGTCAATGTTCCAGACGCGAGTGGTCTCACTGCTCTAGACTACGCCAAAAAGAGAGGCTTCCATAAGGTGGAGGAATACTTGAGGAAATTTGGTGCCACCACACTTCCAAGCCAACTGTAAGTGTTATCTTGTTCTTTATTATTATTTGTTTGGAATTAGTATCAGACAGTACGGGTCTGATAGACCCGGCCCGTGCACTCCAGGGATAAAGAGTTATTTAAATTCATAACATTAATAATAATGTATAATTAAACGACCCATACAAACTGAAGATTTTTAATATGGGGGTAAATTTAAAAAAAAACCTGTTTATACAGAGGTTTCTACGATTTGGTTGCAGTTTTATATTTGTTTATTAAATAAATTATAGATGCGCTAACTTTTGGTGCTTGATAGAGCCTTTGTTTCTTCAACAAATGTTTAAATTTCTCCGACTTTATTAAATATTTACTGGAACAGTGCCACGTGGTTGCAACTCTTTGATATTTATGGTATTTTTCTTAGTTTGGTCTTTTCTTTGCGAGGAAGCTATGTGCCACATTAATTGGCAGAGTATTTTTTAATGTAACTTACTCTTTCTCATCGACACTGATGAGGGTCTTATGAAGGCTGAAAGCTGCTTTGTTAAATAAAACAGTTTTGATGTACGTGGAGAGACGATTTGTATTATTATATTAATTAATTAGACTACATTTTTCAACTGACTAATGAACTGACCAAGCAGAACTGAAGCCCAGAGGGTCAAATTTCAATTCAAAACTTTTTTTCATTTACACCCCACGTGAACTCAATCCGTGGACACACTGTATATGCACTATTCATTTTATTTTAATTTAATAGAATAGGTGTTAATTTTAATTGTTCAATTTCAGAGTCGTTGTTAAAGGCGGTTAAATTCGATGACTTGGGAACAGTGAAAAAGATTCTGGAATGTATCGAAGATTTCTCACATGTACTGGAAGACGATTTGACTTTGCTTCATATTGCTGCGATGGGAGGAAGCTTAAATGTTATCGAGTATTTAGTAACAGAGCGTCATTTTGATATTAACGCAATAACTCTTGATTTTGATGAATTAACACCGTTGGGAAAAGCAGCCGAGGCAGGGAAAGTAGAAGCAGTTAAACTTCTACTAAAATTGGGAGCAGATAAGAACATCACATTTGGCTCCGAACACAATACATTGCTGCATGTAGCAGTTATAGGAGGCAATGTTGAAGTCTGGAAGCTCTTATTGCAGACATTCCATGTCGATGTAAGAAATGATAATGATGAAACACCTGCTTATATCGCAGCTCGTGATGGTAAACTTGAAGCTTTACGATTTCTCTTAGAGAACGGAGCTGATCCTTATACAAGATACAAGTACGATTCCAAGGAAACCTTGATGCACGTTGCTGTCAGCTCCAACCAGGTAGATGTGGTGAGAGAACTGACTCGATACAAAGAACTCATTAATACTCCAGATATAATGGGTGATCTACCTATCGATATCATTTCCAACATGAAAGTAGTCAAGGTACTTGTCGATGCCGGATCTAATATTACGGAAAATTGCATTTGGATGTATATCAGTTACCATAACAATATAGTAAAATATTTAGTGGAGAAAAGCAGTAAAGTTAATAGACAGATCACGTGGTCGGCTACTCCACCCTGTAACAGACATCTACTGACGAAATTTCTTGAAATGCGAGTAAANATTTATATTTGTTAATCCTGTTAACAATTATTTTGTTTTAATTTATTTTTAGTAAAAGCACGCAGTTCAAGGGCCGTGCACAGCAACTTAAACTACTATTTGGAAAGTAAGACTTATCTACAGGATAAAAACAATATTGCATACACAAGCAATATAATGAAAGCTCGAGAAATTTGTCTTAATATGAATAAACCATGGCTTATAGAGGAAGACAGAATGTGCCCCCGTTGTGGTCTGTCTGAACCTGAGACTATTCAACACTTTCTAGGCTCCTGTCCAGCTTTAAATCACGAGAGAAAAATTATTTTTCAAATCAGAAACAGAAGTAATTATTGAGATGCTAAATGGGAAAGGTTTTCAAAAAATAAATATGTTTATTGAAGATGCCTTTAAACGTAGGAAATTTCTCATCTATAAACAAAAAATAAAATGTATAAAAGATGAATAAAATTATGATAATATTTAAAAATTTTGCTATTTTTGGTTTTTGTTAATTTGTTATTGTTTTTTTATACTAAATAAAAATCAATATTGTTAATTGTATTGTTTTAGTATATTATTTATTTATTTATTTTTTATTTAATGTACTTTATTTATGGTAATTAATTATTAGTTAATTGGTCAATTAAGGTATAATTATTTATTATCCATTATAATGTAATTTTTAATTCTATAAGGTTGTTTGATCGCTGTTTTTTTATTTATAGTTAAATAATGTTTTAAGGGTTTATTTTTATAAAATTCAAAAATGTTTATTAAATTATTGAAGCGAGCGTAAGCGAGCTTCTTACATTCAACGAAGTATGCATCTTGTCTGTCTGTCTGTCTGTCTGTGTGTCTGAAACGTGTGATAAGTAAGAATAAACTCTTCTATAGTTTAATGCAGAATGATATATTTTCATATAAATATAATCTTGTCAATTAATATAAATTGACATCTATCAATCAAAATTATTTAAAACACAACATATTCCCCCCTAATAATTTTGATATCAGATATCTATTATGATATAAATAACATGTTTCAAAAGNACGGTGGCGGCCTAAAATCTCACATATTATAAGCATTTATTTAAAAAAGAAATATGATGATAAATATGTATCAAATATACAGATTTACCTGGGCTTAGAAATCTCTACATTATCTTCACAATAACTAACAAAAGATCCCAAGCTCAAATAAAAAACAACAAAAATAAAAACGTAAGATTTTCGTATCAAGTATATTTTATCTACTACCGGCAGCAAAATAGGCATTGTTGAACTGAGTTGGGGCTGCAAAATGTAATTTTACTGCCTAGGCAATAAGTCGAGGAAAAATGTCACAGAATATTTACCTTGCAGCAACATTTTTATTGTTATTATGTTGGCAATAATAGTTTATATTATCTTTATCTTAAACAGTATACCCTGTAGATTAACGAGTAATCTTTAATAAATAAGTTTTTCATTTATAAGATAATTTATTTATATTTGTTAATCCTGTTAACAATTATTTTGTTTTAATTTATTTTTAGTAAAAGCACGCAGTTCAAGGGCCGTGCACAGCAACTTAAACTACTATTTGGAAAGTAAGACTTATCTACAGGATAAAAACAATATTGCATACACAAGCAATATAATGAAAGCTCGAGAAATTTGTCTTAATATGAATAAACCATGGCTTATAGAGGAAGACAGAATGTGCCCCCGTTGTGGTCTGTCTGAACCTGAGACTATTCAACACTTTCTAGGCTCCTGTCCAGCTTTAAATCACGAGAGAAAAATTATTTTTCAAATCAGAAACAGAAGTAATTATTGAGATGCTAAATGGGAAAGGTTTTCAAAAAATAAATATGTTTATTGAAGATGCCTTTAAACGTAGGAAATTTCTCATCTATAAACAAAAAATAAAATGTATAAAAGATGAATAAAATTATGATAATATTTAAAAATTTTGCGATGTCAATATTAAGGACTGTAAGAATAAAACTGCGTTACACATCGCACTGGAGAGTTACAAAAAGGAGAAGGTTACTCTAGCAATAGTACAACTNGGAGAGGTGAAGGAAAACAAATGTTCAAAAATGGAGCTAGGTATCAAGGGACAAGAGGTTCTTGTATAGATCACTTATCCCTGCCACATCAGATCTGTAGTTCATAGAATCCGCAATATTGTGAACAAAGAGCATCTCTAAAACCCGTCTCCTTTTAGGCATTCTTCTCCGTGCGTAATATACGGACCTCATTAGGCTTTTACCTAGCTTTATTTTAACCTAGCTTTCTCGATTTCCCACACAGTGACAGGCGAGTGCAGTGACATTCCGTAGTCCTCTGACAATCGAATTCTTATGAGCATTTAACCGCTCTCGGAGATAGCGCGACATTTCCCCGATGTATACCTTATCACAGTCGCTAAAAAGGTGGTTCAAAGCTGTTATTTTAAAAACCAATGAGTGATTATGAAAGGTTTCTTCATGCTCTTTAAAATTTATTGTTTATTATCACAATTTGGCTATCTCATTTATTTTGTGAGATATAGTGCATTATTTAAAAAATTTCCGATTTTTAGGGTTTCGTTGGTAAAACCAAAAAAAAGAAACCCTTATAGTTTCGTTCATGTGTCTGTCTGTCTGTCACTCTGTACGGTTCCAATAACTTTTGAAGCAAAAGAGATAAAAGCGTGAAACTTACCAGTATTAAAGGTCGTTTTGACGCGCACACAGGAAAAATATAGAGAACTCAAAATAATCAGCTGTTCAAATTCAAAATGGCGGATAATTCACATCGCGAGAAAAAAATATTTTTTTAAAATTTTGAGTGGGGTATCAAATGAAAGGTATTGAAGAGTAGATTACAAATATATATACCACTTGGGGGAAGTGTTTAATTTTCGGCGCCATTTTGTCAAAAAACATCGAAATTTTTCGTGTCCCCCCCTCCTCTCTCTTACTAATTTTGTTTCACAATACCAACGAAACCCTTTTTACGTGAGACTTCACGCCTTACCAATTTATTTTTCGAAAAAATCGATATCTCGAAAACAAATGAGAATCGACCATATGCTTACTCGACATCTTTTGTTGCATTTGACCCATAGAACACGCTAATTCTTTTTGGACCATTTAATCTGGGTCACCCTGTATATATATTATACAATTTTTTTTTCTTTCAAAAAACATTTCAATGATTTGATTTTAAAAATAATTTATCTGAAGGTTCCTTCCAAATAAATGTAAATTATTGCAAATCTGTTTCAATCGCTTCCTTTCAATTGTTATCGGTTCTGCCTGCCCTGACCTAACGCGGCATTATACCCATTTCATGGGAATTTCATAATCTGTACTACATAATTAGAAATTTCGGGACACAATAATCATAATGACATTGTATTGCTAATTATCTATGAAAGACAGAGAATAGAGTGACTGGCCAGTAGGATATATCCCAGTAAGCGACCGACCACTCGTCCATCTACTGCATCTGCGTAACATATCGACAGTAAGTAAAACTTTACATCATACCAGTGTGGTAGAGGCTCGGCATAAGTAAATTCTTTAAATAATCTATCTATCTATCTATGTAAAATTAAAGTTTTGTCTGTACATTGGTCAGAATTGAAAATTTTTTGGATACTTTTTTTTCATTTTGCACATTCCGAAAACCGAATCCGGCAGAATTTTTGTTTATGTGTGTATGTCTGTCACCCTAGTCCGACTTTAAAGGCGCAAATGAAACCGACTATTTTATTTTATGGGGTGAGCGCAAAGATTTTGCGCAATTTGTAGGCTAAGTTTCATCTAAAAATATTGAGAAGAACTAAAGTTACTAACGATTTTAACAAAAACAAAAAACAAAAAATCACAGGGAAGTACTCGTTCAAGTACTTTTTAGGGTTTGTAGATAAGTAAGCATACCCGTTATGTAATTTTGATTTTTTGTCTTCGATCTCAAGGGTCCTGGGTTCGATCCCCCGGGGGGTCACAATGTTTCTTATCAGTAATAAAGACAAGTTATTATATTACATTTTTCAGGACGTCATCATCGCCCCACCATATGGTATAACAATGAATTATTTCGAAATTTTTGGACCAGCCGTTATACACGGTGTTACTAACCTAAACTGAAAAATTATATTTTGGGTGAAAATAGATCCAAAATGGAGCAAAACTCCACCAAGCTCACTTTTCTATCTCAATCTGTTGCCGATATATTATTTTTTAAAGATTTTTTTTTAAAAAAAAACACGTTTTTTGCTAATAAAACAACAATTTCTTCACTTCAAGTCAATTATTTTTAAATTTTGACCATATTTTCGACATCAGCTTTAAATTTCCTATAACACTAGATTTTTTTTTTTAATTTTATTTTAAGTTACTTGCTAAGCATTGCTATTAGTAACATAGCTATTACAATGATTATTTGGCGTGTGGTGTGTCGTGAGAGGAGAGGTTACCCAGTGGCAGCACTCCTAACAGGTATTGTCCATTATTTTATTATTGCAATAAATCCCTTTGCTTATAAATAGAGCCAACACCTCTTCAGCCGACGGGGAAGGCGGTCGGGGATATGGATGGAAGCCATGGATTCAACTAAAGGATTAGGATTTCATGGAATTTTATGTAGTGGGAAGAAGCGAGGTCTTGTACAAAAGGAACTTTGAGTTCGTTGTGGATTATGAGATTGGAAACGTATGCGGGAGAGTTAGAGATTTTTCGAAGGATCTTTGACTGAAGGGATTGTATCCTATAAGAATTTGAGCATTTGGTGCAACCCCATAGCTCAATTCCATAGGTCCAAATAGGTTTCAGGATTGAATTATTGATAAGGAGTTTGTTGGGAAGTGATAGGTGGGATCTTTGGTCGAGGAGTCGCAAAAGGAGTTTATAACGTCTGTTGGTGTCCGTACGTTTAGTTTTAGTGTGTTGAGCCCATGTCAATCGTCGGTCAAGATGGAGGCCGGAAGAGGATTGTGGGATCACTGCTTGGTTGAGGATGACTGGAGGACAAGTTAAATGTCTGAGAGTAAAAGTGACATGGACACTTTTCTGCTCATTAATTTTTATCCTCCATTTCCTCAACCAAGGTTCGAGAAAGATAATGTGGTTTTGGATGTTGGTTGCTGATATGATAGGGTCGTAGGAGGCGGAAAATATACATTTGTCATCAGCAAAGGTAGCTATTTGGGTACTTGGATGTTGGGGAATATCAGATGTATAAAAGGAGTATAGCAAAGGACCTAGGATACTTCCTATAACACTACTTCCTACTACTAATACTTCCTATGACACTAGAGCATTTTTATTTTTGGAAATTACAGTTTAAACGTTCAAAAATTAGAAAAAATAAAATTTCTGAAATTCTTTGAACGCTCACTATTATCCTAGAAAAACTCTTGAAGACTGTCAAATCTCACAAAAACGTTCTCATTTAGTACTCTTTCGAACGGTATAAATAAAATTGTGATTCCTTAGCGATTTCATGGAGAAATTTAAGTTTGAATGCAAAAAAACGTCCCCTTATGCTCGTAAACTTTTTGCAGGTACCTACCAAAATGCTTGGATGGAACGAGAAAAATCCTCAGCAATTTTTAAAATGGAAATTTCTTACATAAAACATTTCAATAAAAACCTACTTTTTAATACGGACAATTAGATAAGACATTTAGAAATGGTTTCCTCTATTGAGAATGCAGGCTATTGCCCTTTTTCGGACCTACAAACTATGCTGTCGCGGAGTGTTACTTTAAATTAAGGACGGATTGCATCCCTTTTATTTCACAGCTGTACAAGGTTTAGAGGAAAATGATCCTGCTCATCGTATCGAATTTTGCAGTTGTTTGTTAAATACCGCTATAGAACAACCCATGAAAGGATCACAATATCACAAATAACACACGTCTATAATACATTGACTGTGAATTTAGTTTGGAATGATGAACTATGATGAGTCCTGTTAGGGTTTTCTTAGGACTACAGTCTATAAGAATAGAGTTGGCACAATCGAAGGCGGGAAACAACAAACGCGGAGGTAGTTTTGGGGTTATAAAAAGGGAAAATCGGTGTTGCCATGTTATATTTTTTTTGTGAAACAGGGGTAGAGTAGAGCATTTTTTTCTGAAGTTGCATTCAACAAAGGGGACCAATAAAATCCTTTCCCTCAAAATTTTCCCGCCTTTTGATTGTGCCAACTCTAATCTTAAAGACTGTAGTGGTGTCGATTTTGTATGTTGAACACACCCTCCCACGTGAAAGTTGATTCATATGTCCACAGAATTTTTCTTAGGAAAAGTATGTCGGTAGGTCAAAAAAGGGTAATAGCCTGAATTCGCAAAGGGGGAATCCACTTTGATCCACTTTTAAACCACTTCTAAATGTCTTATCTAATTGCACGTATTAAAAATTGTTTTTTTATTGAAATTTTTTATGTAAGAAATTTCCATTTTAAAAAATTGCTAAGGATTTTTCTCGTTCCATCCAAGCATTTTGGTAGGCACCTGCTAAAAGTTTACGAGCATAAGGGGACGTTTTTCTGCATTCAAACTTAAATTTCTCCATGAAATCGATACGTAATTGCAATGTTATTTATACCGTTCGAAAGAGTATGAAATGAGAAAGTTTTTGTGAGATTTGACAGTCTTCAAGAGAAAATGAGAAAAGTAGAAAATGAGAAACAACACATTTTTATTTCTGTATATATATTTACTTCTTTCCTTCTTCTCATTCATTTATATTTTTTTTTGTTTCCCAGTAGTCTTTTCACCCAAGTGCTTTTGTGCAAGTGCTTTTTCACAAGATTGTGGAATAAACCCCCAAAAATTAGTCATTTTACGAATAAGCCATGATATAGCCCGGCTATGTTGTATTACTGGTTAGCATAACTAAACTAATCCTATCCTATTTTCATTAAATTTATATCAATTATTATAAGATCTTTTTTCAAATTAACATGCCCATTCAAACAAAAGCCTTCAAGAAATTGTTGGCAACACGACCGTCAACATGGCAACATGTTGCAAACTGTTTGTTGAGGGACATAGGTGTGACTAGGATGTGATAATAAAGAATAAACTCTTCTATAGTTTAAAGCAGAATGATATATATTTTCATATAAATATAATCTTCATATAAAATCTTCATATACATCAATTTCACAAGTTTTCATCCTAAGGTAAACTGGTTGATACTCTCTAAACCAATCTGGAAGATTATTATCTTGACTTTCATAATTATCTTCATTTTCATGATGATTCCCTTGATCATCTATAACCTTAGCTCCTTTAGCTAAGTCTTTCTTGGGAGATAAAAAATTCTTTCTTTTCGTCACTTTTATCTTTACTGGTTTCATCATCATTCTTGTCTGAAGTTTTGCTTTTCTTTTTATTCTCTTCCGTGTATTTTCCTTCTTTAGGTTTGTCAGGCACCCCAGTGTTAGAGTTGGCAGACACTTCTTCCTTGTTAGTATCCACATAGCTCCTCCTTTGTTTCTTAGTAGTCGTTTCTTTACTCTTTCCACCATCCTGCGTCTCGTCCAAGTCTGCATAGTTATCAGAAATGAAGGTGGAGCCGCAGTCAAAGATGAGTTCCTCTTCATAATCAGGTTGTTCCGTATCATCCAGATCTAACTCGGCTTGTTTAGCTTCCGCCTCTTCTTTTTCTTCTTGAGATATTTCTAAAACATTTTTGACAAGCTTATTTGCTAGTTTTATTTTCTTTTCCTCAGGTTTTTCTGATTCTAATATATCTTTATTTGACGTCATATGACTGGTTGCACCGCTGTCAAGAACCCATTCTGTCTCTTTCGTATCTTTTATATTGGCTGTAAATGCATAATCATATTTTTCATTAGTTTCTTCTCGATTTCTTTCTGATCCGTTTTCATCGTCAGAATTTTCTCTTACATAGCGAACATTACTGGTTGTTTTCTTTTTCTGGTAATTTTTGTTCGGATAATTTGTCTTCTTATCTAAATAATTTTTATTTTGTGTATTATACCAACAGTCTCTTGCAAAATGATTTTTTCCACATATGTATCATGATAGCTTATTTTTAAATTCAAAATGTTTATTATTTTTAAATTCAAAATTTCTATTATTTTTAAATTTGGTATTGTTCTCTCTTGAAGTTGATACTTTAAATACATTGTTTGTATTTTCCTTTTCTAAGTCTTGTCTTTCCTGAAATTTTTGAAAAAATCTTCTTAATTTGATTACTGTTAAATCTTCAATGGTGTCGAATTGCATAACTAAATTATTGTACTTAGCTGGTAATCCTCTGATAAATCCTGTTATGAATTCTTTATCATCTATTATAGCACCTAGTGTTCTTGCCCATTCTAATAATTTTTCAGATCTTAATAGATATTCCTCCCACGTTTCGTTTTCTTTCATGGTTAATCTAGCCACATCGTTTTTTGCATCAAATTTCATTTTTTCTATGTCCCCGGCGTACCTTCTATCCAAAGAGTCCAATATTTCTTTTGCTGTTCTGCATGTTAGTATGATCAAAACTTGACTATTTTCCATTGAAATAGTTATCATTCCTCTTATTTGTGCGTCAGTCTTCTTCCATAATAATAAAGCTGCAGGATCTTCTGGTATTGGTCTTTGCAAATGATCCCATAGTCCCTTTTCTTCTAATAGAGCTGTTAATCTGTATTTCCAATTGATATAATTTATCCCATTTAGTTTTTCGGCGTGTTGAATTAATTCATTCATTATTAGTTTAAGTTGTTATTTAAATTATTTACCTTCTATTTTATTCTTCTTACCACTTTTTAATAGCCCATAACCCCTGTGATAAGTAAGAATAAACTCTTCTATAGTTTAATGCAGAATGATATATATTTTCATATATGTAGATATAATCTTGTCAATTATTTAAAACACAACATAGGATTCATTGTATAGATGTTGATACGTGTATCCATCACATTGCTGCATGTTAACACTATATAGAACATTTAAAAAAAAACAGTGTGTCAGACGGAAAATAACACCCTATTTAATATTAAAGAGGGTTAAATTATGCGTTGAATGAATATATTTATCTTCAGATTGGGTTCAGTAAAAAAGCCGAAAGCTAAAGTTAGAAACGAGGGAAGTTTTTAGTGCCCACGAGTGTTTTTAAGTGTATATCTTAGTTTGTTTTTTTAGTCTTATGAGTATATTGTATATCTTAGAAATTAGCATTCAAATGTTCTTCACCCCTCAGAATGCATTTATTGAGATTTGTATATAACGCGTGAAATTTTATTCTCTACAACTTAATCTTTGTTTTTTTTTTTTTTCTTCAATAGGAGTGTCTGTTTAAAGGATAGTTTGTACGGTATATATAAATTAATAATTTAGGAACGCGGTAGCGTTCCGCCCCGCCAAGTCAAAAAGTCAAAATTTCACAAAAGCTGCCAGTGTATATATTTAGGAACGCAGCAGCGTTCCGCCCCGCCAAGTCAAAAAGTCAAAATTTCACAAAAGCTGCCAGTGTATATATACTGTAGGTGTCAAACTAGGGTTTTTGAGGGTCTGCAGCGTGAAATACGTAAAAGCTACCTAACTAGTTTTTTAATATCTTTGTAGGCCGTGTCCTGTAGATTAAAAAAAAAAAATGGTCAAAATCGGCCAAGTAGAAGTAGAGAAAAATAGGTTTGAAAATGGTAGTTTTGATGACTTCTTCTTATTCTTATTCTTATTCTTCCTTCATTTTATGTTGACGCACCTACAGCCTAAACTACTGAACCGATTTTAATGAATGAGGGCTTTTTGGATTCGT
>KZ652950.1:698436-728877 GCA_001010745.2 Gerris buenoi
CGTACCCCTGTGTACCGATTTGGACCATTTCAGATTTATACCTTCCTGGGGTTGGTCACTATGACCGTGCGGAATTTTGTGCGGATCGGTTAAGCCGTTCAGAAGGAGTATGCATCCGAAAAAATGCAAAGTGTAGTAAGAGTGTAGTAAGAGTGTAGTAAGAGAAGTGTAGTAGAAGTGTAGTAGAGTAAAGTGTAGTAGAGAGAGTGTAGTAAGAAGTGTAGTAAGAGTGTATAAGAGCTTCGCTTCGCTCAGCTCAATTAACACTTTTAGATAGAGGTTCGAGGCAATGAAAAGGTGGAAGGTTAGTTCAGATTGGCTGCCACATTAGTTCTTCCACATTAGAAATCCAACATTGCTCGTCTTCTTTATATGCTAACTGCATTCTCTTGGATTATATTCTGTGAAACACTATTAGTAGCCAACCTTCTTTATACCTAACTGCATTATCTTTGATTATATTCAGTGTAACACTATTATTAGCCAACCTTCTTTACACCTAACGGCATTCCCTTGGATTATATTCTGTGTAAAACTATTTGGTGGATTAAAGAACATTATTTACTTTTCTTTCTTTATCTATGAACATAATAATATGTTCTATATTATAACATTTGCAACGCGATTAACCTTAGCAACACCAGTGTTGACGATGCCGCCTTCTGATTGGTCTACAAAACTTACCAGTGTATTTCTATTTCTATTATCTCATACAATTATTAAGTTCACCATATCCCACACTCCGCACTTTAGTCCAGTGTGCTGGCAAGTTTTCTTACCATTAGTATCTCCAACCAACTCTCCACGATTAGTAACCACATTTCTTTTAAATTTGTGATTATATTCTGTTTCCCTGCTACGTTAAGCAGTATTTTACTGAACTGCTGGCTACACACAGAATACTGCGTCTGAACATTGCAAAGTTGTTTGTTTCATGATACTTGAACACTGTCATGTCTAGCAGTACATTAATGATAGAAAATTTACTCATTTAATTTAAAATGTTTCTTGTAACCCTTTTTACGTGAGACTTCACGCCTTACCAATTTATTTTCTATTTTACCAATCACTCCTCATAAATGAAAATATGACAAAAGTTAACATAACAACAATAACTGTACTCTTGAAGAGCATTTTAACAGATCGGTTCTGCAGTTCAGAAGAAAACTTTTGTACCCTGTACCTAGTACCCCTGTGTATCGATTTGGACCATTTTAGATTTATACCTTCCTGTGGTTGGTCATTATGACCGTGTCGAATTTGTGCGGATCGGTTCTGCCGTTCAGGGGAAAACTTTTGTACCCTGTACCTTGTACCCCTGTGTACCGATTTGGACCATTTCAGATTTATACCTTCCTGGGGTTGGTCACTATGACCGTGCGGAATTTTGTGCGGATCGGTTAAGCCGTTCAGAAGGAGTATGCATCCGAAAAAATGCAAAGTGTAGTAAGAGTGTAGTAAGAGTGTAGTAAGAGAAGTGTAGTAGAAGTGTAGTAGAGTAAAGTGTAGTAGAGAGAGTGTAGTAAGAAGTGTAGTAAGAGTGTATAAGAGCTTCGCTTCGCTCAGCTCAATTAACACTTTTAGATAGAGGTTCGAGGCAATGAAAAGGTGGAAGGTTAGTTCAGATTGGCTGCCACATTAGTTCTTCCACATTAGAAATCCAACATTGCTCGTCTTCTTTATATGCTAACTGCATTCTCTTGGATTATATTCTGTGAAACACTATTAGTAGCCAACCTTCTTTATACCTAACTGCATTCTCTTGGATTATATTCTGTGAAACACTATTAGTAGCCAACCTTCTTTATACCTAACTGCATTATCTTTGATTATATTCAGTGTAACACTATTATTAGCCAACCTTCTTTACACCTAACGGCATTCCCTTGGATTATATTCTGTGTAAAACTATTTGGTGGATTAAAGAACATTATTTACTTTTCTTTCTTTATCTATGAACATAATAATATGTTCTATATTATAACATTTGCAACGCGATTAACCTTAGCAACACCAGTGTTGACGATGCCGCCTTCTGATTGGTCTACAAAACTTACCAGTGTATTTCTATTTCTATTATCTCATACAATTATTAAGTTCACCATATCCCACACTCCGCACTTTAGTCCAGTGTGCTGGCAAGTTTTCTTACCATTAGTATCTCCAACCAACTCTCCACGATTAGTAACCACATTTCTTTTAAATTTGTGATTATATTCTGTTTCCCTGCCACGTTAAGCAGTATTTTACTGAACTGCTGGCTACACACAGAATACTGCGTCTGAACATTACAAAGTTGTTTGTTTCATGATACTTGAACACTGTCATGTCTAGCAGTACATTAATGATAGAAAATTTACTCATTTAATTTAAAATGTTTCTTGTTTAGGTATAAACCCTAAGACGCTCAAGGGTTCAAAAACAGCAGTTTATACAACAAACATGATTAGTGAATCTACTGAAGCTATTATGGCATGCAACACCAATTTCGGTAGCTTACTTGCTTATGCTTCTTGTATGAATGCGAACAGAATATCTTACTTCTTTAATCTGAATGGTAACTAATTGCTTTATATGTGTAATATTGATTGTTTTTTAACTTTTTCATATATGCTGAAATAGAATTAATGATAAAGTATTTTCATTCACGTTTAAAGGTCTCCTGAATCCAAAATAATATCTGTGAAGACATAGGATGCCTCATCAGCTTGGTCAATGTCGATAAAATTCAACACATATGTTTAGAATAAATAATAATAATATTTCAGATGTCTTAAGAAATGTGTACGTCTGAACAGGGATGACACATGTATAACATACAAATATGCTAACTATAAATTCAGAATTGAGAAAAAATTTATATTATTTAGATATGGATTACATATGGAGCATCCTAAATTTGCTCTTAACTTATTGCTTTTGCTTTTCTTTTACGATTAGGTCCCAGTGCTAATTTTATGTCCTCTTGGACGGGATCTATAGAGGTTATGCAGACAGCAGCTAAAATGGTGGAAACCGGTCAAGTGAAGATGGCCATTATCGGAGGTATGAGTAAATTGTTCGTCCCTTTCTTCAACGTCCAATATAATGGCATCAAGCACCTCAACTCTGATGGCAAAACCAAGTCTTTCAGCGCAGACGGTAAAGACAACTAATGACCATATTATTATTATTCGATTGAAGCAATCATGTAATTTTACTATCGCGTATTAAATAGAGGTGGGTCGAAAATGACGTAATAGTTAAAAATAACCTGTTATTGTAAGGTAACCGTTTCTCAGTTAACCTAATATCGAAACACACTTGTTATCGAGTAACTCTAGTCTAATGAATAAATATTCCGTCTGGCGGTGGCGGTTGGTACTATAGTGCGAGTAGTTACAGCTCTAGTCTAGTTTATAAATATTCCGTCTGGCAGCGGTGCCACTGTACTCTGCTCCTAGATGCGTTATAATATAACTTTAACGAAACGGGAACGTTATCAATAACTCCTGAGGTGTTAGGTTTTATTGAAGCGTTATATTATATATAACTACAACTCTTCATTATGTTACGTTATCAATTCAGTTCTGTTCTTCGTTTTCGTTACCGTTCTCGGATTCCGTTTCCATTCCTTGAACTGTTATGTTACGTTATTTCCACATAAATAATGTTATTACAAACCAAGAACAGCAAATATTTGCAAGATAGTTGGTAGGGTAGAGGAGCTCGTTTGGAACCTTACTTGGAGCTTTCATCCCTTCCTCTGCCTAATTAGTAGTTTAGCTTCTAGTGCGAGTGTCTCTACCGTGGACCATGGGGCTGACTTAAGGAGTACCTCAGCTCACAACCCAGTTTTTCGCTCCGGCCCCGCCCCCGCTTTTTATACGCAACTAACATACGTTTTATCTCCAGTTCTACTAGACCCAATTTTCCTCTAGCAACTTTTATTATAATTATATTACACGTCTCATTTGGACTTCATCACGTTACAGTTTGAGAACGATAACTTGTCAAATAACAGTTATTACTTCTAGTAAAAATAAGAAAAAAAGTTACTTTTAAGTCGTGTTTATTCCTAAAAACCATCTTAGAAAAATTAAGAGAAATATTACTCTTGTTAGGTAGTTGATTTCCAAGGTAGTTGAGGGAATTTGATATCTACAACCGTTTTAAAATTATTTTAAATCAAATTACAATTATTAATAACACTGGGAGACAGACGGAAAAAAATTGACTCCAGCTCTGGGACTTGAACCACGGCCCTCTTTATTTCCAGTATAGCGCTCTACCAAAAAAAAAAAAAAATAAATAAAATAAAATAAAATTATTGTAATTTTTACTCATATGTGGACTTAATCTTGAACTTTATTATAACCTATTGCTCTATGGTGGATATGTAATGGGACACCTTGCTCATTTATACTTATAATTTTTTTCCTACTTAAAAGATAAATTCGAAACTAAAAATAAAATATTTGTTTACAAAATAGAATGTAATAAATCCCCTAAAGCTTAAATTGATCATACAACTTCAGGTCAGATACCAAACAATTTTTCCAAAAATAGATTTACTTTGCCAAACCAACATAATTAGTATATAAATCAAAATCAAACAGAAAATTCAACATTAGCACAAGATACCAAGAATATAATATAATCTATACAATAAAATTAAATTAAAAGAAGCAAAATGAATAAGAAAGTTACATTTTAGATCAAACAGATTAATTTTAGAAGCAACTATAATAGGAATAGAAGAAAATAGAATAAACAATGCTGAAGAAATAATTAAGTGCCAAATTGTGACAAGCACATTAAATATGGTTATGCCCAGCTCAGTTGATATAGTTAGGGGTGGGTAGGACGAACTGAACCAAATAATAGTATTTAACCAAATATACATTACATACATTTATAGTCTAAAGAAAAAATTTAAAAAAAAAAAAAAAAATAGACTGCCAATTAGAGTGGCACATAGCTTCCTCGAATCCTATCATGTACTTTATTGTTATATTCACATTAACGTTATATTACATGATTGTTATATTCTTTATTGCGTAAGAATTATTAACAGTTTTTTTTCGATCTATAACAAACACTTCATAGGGGTGTCGCTGTTGGTTTTACTAAAAAATGTTTGTCTCATTGAAGTTTAATTTTTTTCCCGATAACGTTGTCCAACGAACTCGTCCTGAGTATTGGTAAAATTAACATGTCTACCAAATTTCATTAAAAATCGGTAGACATTTACTCAAGCTATCATCGCCCGTTTTATGATTCACGGACACACAGACCGATAGACAGACAGACACAGAACGAAAATGTTCCCTGATTTCTGAAGTGGATTTATGTCTTGGAATTTTTAAAATCGGAGACATAAAACTTTTTCGTTCACAAAAGTGAGCACAATGCTTCCGTTACCTTCGGTAAGCTCGGAAGCAAAAACAGTAGTCTTAGCAGTGAATAAAAAAATAGGTGATGGTTACATGGTTGGTGCTGATGGTACTATGTGAATTCGGCCCTGAACCGACCAACCGTCACTGAAGGGTTCGGATGCAGTGTCTACATAAATGGAAAAAAGGTGAATAAACTGAGGCAGAGCTTGTTCTCCTTAAACTCTAATTTTCAGACAATGAAAATTATCTAAACTGATTTCATAATATGTTCGACTGGAGGTTTGGCCTCACGGCCAAAGCCGCCGGTCACCACCAGCGCAAATATTGCCAATGAAAAGGAGGAATAGTGTTTATTATCATAAATTACCCTAAAAAGCCAAATTTAATGAAAATGGTTGTGTTAATCTATGTAACATCATGAGTTCAAAGTCAGGGGATTGAATATTGTCCAAATTTTAGGTCGTTTTCAATTTATTCTTCGGGATATTTAACAATGAATCTCTGTCGTATATGGTTTCAGCTGATGGGTACAACAGGTCAGATAGTTGCGTGGTGATGGTACTTCAGCGGGCCGAAGATGCGCGCAGGTCGTACGGGTCCATAGTCAAAGTAATGGCCTCCCATATGTTGAGCCAGCCATCTCACCTTTGCGATCCCCTGGGCTTTGGCAGCTTCATAAAGGATTTCTATTCAGATGTTGACATCAACAGAGACGACATCGCCTACATAGAGTGTGACGGTTCTGCATCAAAGGTTCGCATAAGACGCAACTAATAAAACATAAAATATTAATATTTATTTAAAAACAATATTTTCTATTTAATTATAGTCAGCGAAGTAAGTAAATGTTGTGATCATTAGTAATATTTATTTTCAATAATATATTGTTTTTCGAGGTAGTGGTCCGGTATTTTGTTGGCAGCAATCTCTCGTCTGAGGTTGGTTGTTTCAACAATGCTGACGAATGAACTGTTTCAGCTAACAATATATTAGTTTTATTCTTTCTCACTAGAATGTAGATGCGGCAGAACTGAATGGTTTGTCTGAAGCGCTGTGTGCTAAGCGGAAGCGACCTCTTCTGGTGGGTTCTTGCAAGTCAAGGTTAGGTCACACTGAGGCAGCTGCAGGTTTAGTCTCGCTAGCTCAGGCTTTGATAGCTATGAAGAATGGTATCATTCCTTCGACACTTCACTACGCAGCTCCTAATCCTGACGTGCCGGCCCTCCTCGACGGAACCATCAAGGTAAAACTACTTAGTCTATAAGTTTCTTGTGCCGGTCAAGTTCAGTTGTTGATAAAAGAAACACTGATATTACAAGAGATTTGATTATGTTCATTTAATTAAAAGAAACAAAAAAACGTGAGGTGTCGCAGGACACCTGGTAGGAAAGAAGTTCCTTACGCTTTTCATTAAATGTAAATTATAAAAGCACTCTGCTAAGTTATAGGATTCTAACTACTTGTACATGGTGGAGTTAGAAATGAGACAAAATTAAATGTAACTAACTATTTGTACTAGCGGAGATAAGGCAAAATTAAAAGAAACGCATTTTTTTTTATCATTGAAACGAGTGACATGCTATAAATAATGTATTGTATATTGAGAAAAAAGTTAATCATGACGAGTTTATAATTAAATCAGCTGGTTGTAGTGACGGAAAACGACTGTTCCCCCAGACTCCGCCGGCATTTTAATTCATTTAAAATATTATAAAATATATCAAAAAAAGTATATTAAAAAAAAATGTTCTTCTCGTCGAATAAGTGATTATGGAATTTTTCCCCGTCCTGAAATTCCGATTTTACATTTGAAGCTGCCCTTTATGCGAGCGTTGCGCGTCAACGCTTGAGCGTATAGCGTGAGTTATCATGATCGGTTGATTTTCTTGGATTCACTCCCGGCGCATTAACGTGCGATAAGGAACTTCGTTCCAAATACTATTCCTTTGGATTCTTCTTTTTGTTTTTTTAATATTAGCGAAAAAAAAATAATTAAATATAATACTATTTGGAATAGTGGGATGATTTTCTGGTTGTAGGTTGTTACAGAGAATACACCACTAGAAGGTGACTACGTGGGGGTGTCGGTCATCAGTTTGGTTAATGGATACGGCCACGCTCTGATCAAGAGAAACCCAAAGACTAAAGCCACCAATTCTGTGGAATACTTCCCTGCTGATGACATCCCAAGGATATTCCTTCTTTCCGGCAGAGACCTCGAGGCAATGGACAAAATACTAAATTCGGTAAATATCAAATTTGCTTTATATTTATTTCTTTTCTGAATGTATTGAGATAATTATTGGTATTATCGTATAACAGCTATTTAATCCTTATAGTAAGTTTAGAGAAAAAGCTACAAAACAAACTAGTCTGCAAATTATTATAGTTTATACCTCACTCGCGTTTAATAGTTTTTCTGTTTTTTGGCACAAAAGTTTAACTTGTATACCAAATTTCAAATCTCTAGCTACAGTAGGTCGGGAGATATACTTCAACATGCGACGGACGGACGGATACCAAAATCATAAGGGTTTCTAGGAGGACCATGAAATTCTGAAAAACGATATATGTATCTTCCACATTTACTGAAAATTGTTGACGGTTGGTCGTACGAGACGACCAACCACCCGACCGTCGGGTCCGGCAGTTTTGGTCCGCCGATAAGCCTACACACGGTCCTCAATGATGCAAAGACTGCAGGTACACCTTTTGCCACCTGCTCCGAAACTCCTCGACTAGATGTTGCACGTGACGCCATCTGCGCCTAGAATATCCTGAATCATCTGCATATTTCCCTGGTGGTGGAAAAACAGGGGATTTCATCGTGAGGAGATGACTTGGTGTCAGTGGAGAGACAGAGGAGTCAGTCAGAGTGTTTGCAATCAATGGAAGGCCATTAATAATGGCTTCGCATTCTTTCCATAATTTCCTTAAATAATCTTCATTTAATCCGGGATGCTGTCTTAATTGAAAATCTAAGATCCTCCTGACTCACCCTATCCGTCTTTCTACGACTCCATTTTTATGACTCGCGTCAGCAGGGGAGAATTTAAATTCTACACAACTATATATTTTCCTTAATGTAGATAATATCACCACATCTTCCTTAATTTCTTTAAGAGCCTTTCGGAGTTCTTCTCTGGCACCTACAAAATTCATGCCCAAGTCAGTGCGTAGGGATTTAATGGGTCTTCTGCTGCATAAGAATCTCCTTAGAACATTTATGAAGGAATTAGTGTCTATTGTATCTAATACGTCTACATTAACTGCTCGGCAAGCCATGCAGGTAAATATGATTCCTCATCGCTTAACTTGGCTTCTTTGCTCCACATAAAAGGAGCCAAATACATCTGCTGCACTATGGGTGAAAGGTGGGGCTGTCAGTCGTTCTTGTGGGAGATCTGCCATAAAAGGCCTCTCAAAGGATCCTCTAAGTCTTCGACAGTCGACGCAGTTATGAGGATACCTTGACACTTCGGAAGTGGCTCGAATTACCCAGTATCTCTAGGCTTGCAGTCTGTTCAGGGTGATACTTCGTCCTTAATGACATCATACTTTTTTATGGCTGTCTCGTATCAGAAGAATTGTTATATGACAACCCGATGGCACGATAATAGGATGTTTCTCTTCCATTGGTAAGAGTAAGTGTTTGATTCTGCCCCCAACACGAATCAGACCTTGATCGTCTCGAAATAGATAAAGGGACTTCAATTCCGATTTCCATCTGGGCTCCAAACTTTCTCCTTGAACCTTCCACAAAATGAAAACCTCGGCCTCTTTCAACTCTTTGAGTCATCAGAGGGCATTGCTTCATCTTCATTGCTAATTGCCGTTCTTTTAATATCCTTAGATATCTCTTCTCTAGTGCAATGGATTTTACCAAATGATGCCATGAAGACCAGTTGTGGAATCTTTCTGTAAAGTTCGGTTGGAATTCAGTCCTTACTTCTCTAACTTTTGTTCTATTCACTTCAGAGTCATCTCACGGAACGTCGAACTTTGTAACGCCGTCTAAAGATTGAAGATTAACATGCTTCCACAAAAATGCTGGTCCCGTCAACCACGACGACTCCTTCAAGACTTGAGTGGCTGCCCCTCGAGATGCTAAATCGGCAGGGTTCTGCTTAGAAGGAACATGGAACCAGCTTTGTGGATCTGAACAGTCACGATTCATTTGAATTCTGTTTGCCAAAAATACGTGGAAACGCTTATTTTCATTTGTGACATAACCTAGAACAAACCTTACTGTCCGTCCAGAAGTAACTTATAGTCACTTTATAGTCTAATTCTCGTTGGAGCGATTCACTTGTCTTTGCTACTGATACAGCTGCAGTAAGTTCCAACCTTGGTAAGGTTATTTCCTTCAGTGGTTGAACTCTAGCTTTCCCAAAGAGAAAACTGCAATGTATCTTGCCACCGTCATAAATGAACCTTAAACAAGAACCATGTCTGTAAGCTGTGGTAGAAGCCTTGCAGAAGTGATGTAATTCAATGCGTTCTATATTTTTTTGCATCAGCTGACTTGTGGCACACTAATAATCCCTGTTGACAATAATTCAAGATACCGAAGCCATCTTTCCCATTTAACTCTTATCTCCACAGAAACTTCTTCATCTCAACGGTCATCTTTCTTTAAGTTTTCATGACACAGGTCCTATAAGATGACTACGCTGGTTGACAGTATGCCTCTACGAAGAAAGGGCTTTGCTTCCACTTTTATTTGAAATTGGAGGCTATCTAACTCCACTCACCAGGCTACTCCAAATGCTCTTTCCATTGGAATTCTCCAATGGACTCCCTTAGTGTCAAATTATTTTAATAACCTCAGGGCTCAAAGAAAGGAGCTTGTGGAATCTAAAGCCACCTCTGGAACACAAGTCTTAAAGTTCTCTCATAGTGGCACATCCAGGCTGAAAATATTTATTAATTCCTTGATTTACACTAGGTGATACCGTTGCACATACAGCCCTGGGCTAGGCCTGGGTCCAATTATACCCCAGCCACGAACTGTTTTAACTCCATAAGGTTCTTCATCTTCGCCTCGGATCACTTCAAGAGGACCCTGAGCTTTAGAGCAATTGCTCCCTATCAATATGTCTATCTCTGTGCCTTCCCGTACTGGCCGAAGGGGGTTTGCTATGTCCTTAAGATGTGCAAACGGTTTGGCCAGGTCTGGCGTAGGAATTTCTTCCGTGGATCCTGGGATGTATTCTTTAGTGTAGGTGTTAGCAGGTAATCTAATCTCATTTTGCCCATTGCAGCTGGTAACTATCAAATTAGGTACTCTTAAGCTGGTAACGGTGGTCCTTTTAAGTATAGTCGCAAATCAAGTTTTGTAGGGATGCCTTTCAAGTTTAATTCTTGTCTCAGATGATCGGAAATAAAACATGAGTCACTCCCATCGACAAGCAATGCATACACTGTTGCTTATGTCCTGGGTGACTTTTATGATTTATATGAACGGATATAATAAATGATTTTAGCCCTACGGAATTCTCAATAGTTGTGGACCTGGTGATGGCAGCAGGTTTATTATCTTCTTTGCTTAAATGTAAACATGTAGGATGTAACCTTCCTCATCCACCAACTTAACATTGCTTTCGTTGTTTACAATATTTGGTGATTTGTCCACGCCCAGCAAAGACAGTTCTTTTGAATAAACTCTCATGTTTCCTCTGAAGCGAGAGAAAGCTCATCGCAGAACTCCAGTCGGCGATTCTTCAGGCAGAAGCTACACGGATCATCTCTTGACCTAGGCCCTTCGTTAGCTACTATAGACTTACTAATGTCTTCTCTTAGCTTAAAGATTCTTCCTGTAGTCGGTGCCGGCACTTCTTCCTTCACCATACCACTTTCCCCCTTTCTTTTATCTGATCTGGTAATATTCTCAAACCTTTAACAATAGTTGTAGTAGTATAGAACTGTATTAAAATGATACCATTCTTTACAGTGATTTGAACATTTTCTTTAAAATTTAACAATAAAGCAACAAAAAAAAAGAAAAAGCAACAAACATTTAACTCTGATGAGACGATTTTTACTTAATTGCTCTTCTAAGGAATGAATACTTGACACAAACTACTTTAATGTAGGGAATAAAAACGATTTAAGTTAGATAACAACTATTGACTGATCTATAATAATATTTCTCAATAACAATATTATAACAATATTTCTCTGATCTATACAGCCAAATGAACCAACTTCCATACATACACACAAACACACCTACATATATATATATATAAATAAAAGAGATTAATTATAATTACCCCACTTCAAAGTCCTTCTTTCTTACTTCTTACAAAATTCTTTTTTAATCAAAGTCCTTCCTTCTTACAATTACATCAATTACCACCCCCTCAGAGGCCAGCTCGGTATCCCCCAATAATTGGCTAAGGAAGTACCAGAGACGCAAATTAAGAGAGTAAAAACACTATCCTATCGATTCTCCCTTGAAATTCTGCCTAGAGGGTGAAAGCGCGGAAATCCTCAACAAAATTAATTAACCGATTGAAATTACTTAGTAGTGTATGATACGAGAAAAAAAAAAAAACTTGAGCATATAACCCCTATAAAAACCGCTACTTTAGCATCTACTCTCTACCAACAATTAAATTGATAATTTTTTTTTTTTTTTACAAAAGCTAATCGTGGGATTATTGAGAGCATAAACAAAGCTCTCACCTGTTTCCACTTGCAGAACCAATCTACTGTCTAGCAGAGCGGCACATTCCAAAATTATATGATACAGTATATTATCCGAGATCTCTTGATGACAAAATTTACAAAGAGAATTATCATCAATTAAATTGGGTTTAAAATTGTATTTTCCCGAGAGCCTAATCTGGGCGACTGCTCTGATAAAGCATATCGGTGTTTTGAAAGATAAATAGCCCTGGGGACCTTCCCTTATACATAGCTCTTTAAAAATTAATGCGTAGTTAGATTCTTGCCTATGTTCTTTGTCTCTATTGTGTAAAAAAAGTTTGTATTTTTTAAGGATTTCTTTTTTATTCTTCTGGAGCAGATCTAGCCTAGGGTTATTCCACAAATCAAGGCTGTCAGCATCTGCAAAGAAGGGTTTCAACTGAGCAAACCAGTTTGAAGCACCCACTCTCGTCAGACACTCCTCAACTTGCTGCTTAAGGTACATCAGAGGGTATCTCTTGGGGGACATATCCAAAATTTTCATAAGCCAGCCCAGAGATAGTTTAAAAATGTTAAGGGAAAGTGGAACTAGTCCACATTCTAAGCGGACCGCAAAATCAGGAGTGGTAACAGGTAGATTTAATATTCTTTTAAAGTAATTAAGNAAAAAAAAAACAAAAAAAAAAAAAAACGAGAATATATCTTGAGAATATAACCCCAGAAAAACCGCTACTTTAGCATCTACTATCTACCAACAATTGAATTGATAAATTTATTTATTTTTTAGCTAATCGTGGGATTATTGATAGCTTAAACAAAGCTCTCACCTGCTTCCACTCCCAGAACCAATCTGCTGTCTATCAGAGCTGCACATTCCAAAATTAAATGATACAGTATATTATCCGAGATCTCTTGATGACAAAATTTTCAAAGCGAATTATCATCAATTAAATTGGGTTTAAAATTGTATTTTCCAGAGAGCCTAATCTGGGCGACTGCTCTGATAAAGCATATCGGTGTTTTGAAAGATAAATAGCCCTGGGGACCTTCCCTTATACATAGCTCTTTAAAAATTAATGCGTAGTTAGATTCTTGCCTATGTTCTTTGTCTCTATTGTGTAAAAAAAGTTTGTATTTTTTAAGGATTTCTTTTTTATTCTTCTGGAGCAGATCTAGCCTAGGGTTATTCCACAAATCAAGGCTGTCAGCATCTGCAAAGAAGGGTTTCAACTGAGCAAACCAGTTTGAAGCACCCACTCTCGTCAGACACTCCTCAACTTGCTGCTTAAGGTACATCAGAGGGTATCTCTTGGGGGACATATCCAAAATTTTCATAAGCCAGCCCAGAGATAGTTTAAAAATGTTAAGGGAAAGTGGAACTAGTCCACATTCTAAGCGGACCGCAAAATCAGGAGTGGTAACAGGTAGATTTAATATTCTTTTAAAGTAATTAAGTTGCACCTTTTCAATAACATTAAAAATTTTAAACCCCAGACTTGACATCCATACAATACTACACTTAAGACTATTGACTCTAGCAAAGTAACCCTTGGTTGCCATGAGTTCATTTTGATTTTGGCCATAAGGGCGAGCGCAGAACTAATTGCCATGTTTCCTTTGGATATAGCAGTTGCTGCAGCGGAATAAAAACTCCCAGTGGCCGAAAAACATATTTCTCCAATAGGTAGTTTAAAGTGTTTTGAAGGTTATTTAAGATAGTATCTACATCAATCAGTAGGGTGAAAATATACCGATATAATTACCAATTTAACAGAACCCACATTAGACAATGTAATTAGCCAACTATTACTGCTATCTAGAACCGAGCTAGCCTCTGACTCAGGAATAATTGATATCAAACCTCTGCTGGCATGCCCAGTGATGTTTTATTTAAGAGCCATTTTATAAAACCACTGATGTTTGTCAAGACCCGCTGGGAAGTGAGGAATCGGAGCAGTAGACCACGTTTCCGACAAGCAGAATATGTCTGACGAATTAATAAGTTCACGTTCCACCTTAATGTTGTCCAAGCCATGATCATTCCAAAAAGTAATTTGGTAGTATTGCTTGGCCTGAGAAGACTCGTTGTCCTGTCCGTCGGATTCAGGCGCTGTTCCGCTTACTCTGTTCATGTCATTGGAGGTGTTGTCTTGGTACCCAATTCTTGAGTAGTCTTCCTTGATAACGTGTGTTTCACTCAGGCAAAAAATATCATAGGATCTTATGTAGCTGTTAAATTCCTCGGATCGCACTTTCTTAATGTCAAGTCCATTTAGATTGTAGCCTAGTATTTTAAGTGTACACTGGTGGGCATTTTCAGGCGTTTTTTCAGTGGGGGGTTGTAGATCCAGCTCTAGTCATGGCCTTTCTTCATTTCGGTGATCTTCAGGGTGGTGTGTCTCAGAGTTTTTGAAGTCAGTCCTGTTTGCCTCCTGTTTCCAAACTCTATTGAACATGTCATCGATGTCCCCACTAAGAAAGCTTTGCAGTTTCCGTTTGTCCTCATGTCCGTTTATAGAAAAACCNAAACAAATTAAAGGTATAAACATTTGTAAACTTAGTTTTTAATATCTAAATAAATTAATAAATCGAAATCTTAGGTTTGTTTGTGTTGTTTTCCACCCTTCTGGAGGAAAAATCTTGTACGGACCACGGGAGCAAAAAGTCATAGCACCCTCGCTATAATTTACTCCCTCGGCTGTGCCTCGGGATTAAACTTCATAGTTCCCTCGGCTGCGCCTCAGGAACCAACTAAATAACTCCCTCGGCTTCGCCTCGGGATTTAGACAGTACCAATAACGCTCAGGAAGTAATGATTTTGTTTCCTCCCTTGGTGCGTAAATAACTATTTCCAGAGAGCCTGATCTGGGCTACTGCTCTGATAAAGCATATCGGTGTTTTGAAAGATAAATAGCCCTGGGGACCTTCCCTTATACATAGCTCTTTAAAAATTAATGCGTAGTTAGATTCTTGCCTATGTTCTTTGTCTCTATTGTGTAAAAAAAGTTTGTATTTTTTAAGGATTTCTTTTTTATTCTTCTGGAGCAGATCTAGCCTAGGGTTATTCCACAAATCAAGGCTGTCAGCATCTGCAAAGAAGGGTTTCAACTGAGCAAACCAGTTTGAAGCACCCACTCTCGTCAGACACTCCTCAAATTGCTAATTAAGGCACATCAGAGGATGTCTCTTGGGGGACATATCCAAAATTTTCATAAACCAGCCCAGAGATAGTTTAAAAATGTTAAGGGAAAGTGGAACTAGTCCACATTCTAAACGGACCGCAAAATTAGGAGTGGTAACAGGTAGATTTAATATTCTTTTAAAGCAATTAAGTTACACCTTTTCAATAACATTAAACAATTTTAAACCCCAGAGACTTGACAGCCATACAGTACTACACTTAAGACTATTGAGTCTAATAAAGTAACCCTTGGTTGCCACGAGTTCACTTTGATTTTGCCCATAAGGGCGAGCGCAGAACTAATCGCCTTGTTGCCTTTGGATATAGCAGTTGCTGCAGTGGAATAAAAACTCCTAGAAGCTGAAAAACATATACCTAAATAGTTAAAGTGCTTAACTGAGTCTAAAACCTTTCCTTGATAGAAAAAGTTTATGGAAACTTGTTTATGGAGCCTACCTCTATGGAAAATAACAATTTTGGTTTTGCTAGAGTTAACAGTCAAACCTCTTCTGTGACAATAAAGTTCAAGAACCTTATGCATTTTATTATGATGCACAGGTGTAAGTCCAAGCAGGGCCATATCATCTGCAAAGAGAAGAACCGGGACATCAACCAGGGAATTAATGGAGGGACCGTAGAGCCCTTCAGCCCTTAAAAAGTCTTCAAAGTCGCTTAAAAACAAGGCAAATAACAAAGGGCTTAAGATTTCACCCTGCAAGATACCCTCTGTGATGTCGTACCACTTCTTAAAGCCACCGTTGACTGATACTCTGCTGGTTGAATTCGTGTATAAGTTTTGAATAATGCGTATTATTTTGGGGCTTATTCCCAAATCATAAAGTCCATAGAACTTGCAACCTTTAACAAAAGTTGCTTTCTTAGGCACTGAAAACTCCGAGTGGATATCATCCACGTTTGGAGAGTAAACCGGATGGGATAGTCTGCGTGTAACCCTATCTACGAAAGAGGCTAGATCATGAATGGTCTCTTGGCCATTCAAATATTTAATATTAGACACCCATTTGGAAGTATAATTTTGAATTGTAATCTCGAAACTATTCTTTTCATACAAATTTTTGTGCTAACTTCCCTCAAGGCACCCCCCGAAAGACCGAAAGAACCCTACATGCTGTGAGAATATGTTCAGAAAATTTTAACAAACCTTTTGGATCGCAAATTTTTAGATTTGGCCCCTCTATAAGTCTTTTGACCCAAGCCTCTGTTATGCGAACTGGATTCCCAAACCGCCTTTCTAGTAAGAAAATTGAATCATTATACGTTAACCGCCCATTTGCCAAAATAACCTCAAGAGCACCCCCTTTTAAACATTTTGCAAGAAAAATTATTTTTTCATTCTCGAGTAAGACCCCATCTTCGAGATGGGTTCTCGAAATAAGGGAAAGTTCAGACTGTCCCCTCCATACTGGAAGGGGACTAAGGAATTTAAAACTTGGATTTTTGTCATTAGCAACAATGGATTATTTCATTGAGAAGCAATGTCAGGATTTCCTTTATTGATAACTTCTATAGGTGATGACGAGTTGACTTGATGATGCCGTAAGGTGTTCACGGAAGTCGCGGAATGGAAAGTTCTACATGACTTTTTCTTAGCCGGTTTCTGATGAATTGTAGATGACCTAATTCTAGATAGTACTCGGGTCTCTACAACAGGGTCAATAGCTTCTGATACGGCCTCAACCTCATCAACTGCTTTCGCCTCTCGTAAGATCTTTTCTAAAACGTTGCTACAGATCGTCTTTTCTCTGAGATTTAATTTCTTCTGTTTCTCGGTACCGAGCTCTTTTTCTAATTCCTACAGCCGATTATTGATAGAAAGCTCTTCCGTTTTTAATTGCTCTTGCTATAAGGCTAGCGCAATCTTAGCTTTCAGTCGGATCGAAGCTGCTGATATACGGGTTGCAGAGGTATTTGTAGAAATTCTGGAAGGGGCGGCAGAGCATGCTTTACTGCTAGACGGAATTCTTCTCCACAGAGAAGTTCATTTTTACTGTCAATGTCACAAAGTGGCGAGCGTAGCGAGCCTTTTTTAATGATAGATAACCATTTATTGCTACAAATTTATGATATGAGTATATACAATATTATTTTTTTATTATTATTTTTTTTTTACAGGTGTAGCAACTCGGCAAATTGCCGTGGTGCCCCAGAGGGGGTATGGAGGTTGCATTGACATTCAAATTATGTAGTATAATATAAGTTATTGATTACATATATTGTAAATACATATTATACTTTTTCAATTTAATTATTTTCTGTTTTAAAAAATATATTTATAATTTGCGCATAGCATTGATCTGATATTTTAACTTAAAATGATTTACATCTTGAAATAAAAAATAACTACATAAAAATATAATAAACAAAAGAAAAAAAAAAGGACTAAAAGACTAAAAAAGAAAAAGATTGAACATCGTTAGATTTTTTCTAGTTAATTATTTATTTCTCTTTTATATTTATTTCTTTATAATTATTTATTTTGTAATTATTCTTTAGTCTTGAAGGTTTACTTTATAACCAGACATTCACGTAGACTTCTTTCATGCGGTGCCATTCCTTCCTGTCTTGAGCTACCCTTGGCCAGGTCTCTCCACCGCAGCTTCTCCTCATCTCTTCGTCCCACCTGGTTCTAGGTCGTCCTCTTCTTCTCTTTCTGTCCCTAGGATACCACTGGAGTATCCTGTAGGTCCACCTCTCGTCCTTAACTCTGGCGATGTGTCCTGCCCATTTCCATTTTCTTTCTAGCATCGCTTTACCTATGTCCAATAATCCAGTCTCTTTTCTTAGCCACTCATTGCTTTTTTTATCCTTCCAGGTAATCCCTAACATGCTGCGTTCCATTCTTCTTTGTGTGATTCTCATTTTGTTAATAATACCTTTAGGTAAGGACCACGTTTCTACGCCATATATGAGAACTGGTAACACGCATTTTTGCCACAGCTTGGTTTTTAACTCGATTGACACTTTTGATTTGAATAAAGTTCTGAATTTATTGTACGAGCTCCAGCCTAAAGCGATCCTGCGCCTTACTTCGTTTTCCTCGTTACAATTATTATGGATGGACTGTCCCAAGTAAATATATTCTTCTACGGTGTCGATGTCAGTATTATTAATTTTTATTACTTGTGGTTCCGCATTTACAAACATAGTTTTTGTTTTCTTCGGGTTTATGCTCAGGCCGACTTTGCTGAATGTTTCTATTAATTCATTCAACATTATTTCAATTTCTTCTTTGTCACTTCCTAGTAGGACAACGTCGTCTGCAAATTTAAGAATATTTAATTTCGAGCCATTAATATTAAGTCCGTAGCGACTCCACTGTAGGTTTCTATACGCCCTGTCTAGCACTGCTGTGAAAATTTTGGCCGAAAGGATGTCACCCTGCCTAGTTCCTCTATTGATATTTATTTTTGAAATTTGGCCTCTATGCTCAATATTTAATTTTGCTCCACTATAAATATATTTTATCAATGCTATATACTTACTATCGATTCCTGTTTCTCGGAGAGTACTAATTCTTTCTTCTTTTATTAAGGAGTCAAATGCTTTCTGAAAGTCGACGAAATGCAAACACGAGGGGGAAATCGTACAGTTTTGCTGCTTTGATTAATTGTTTTAGAACAAAAATGTTGTCGATGGTCGAAAAGTTTGTCCTGAATCCGACTTGGTTTATTTCCAAGCTTTCATCTAGTTGCTTTGCCAATCTTTTTGATATCACTGCCATGAAGGTTTTGTAGACAGCAGATAGTAGGCATATGGGCCTGTAATTACTGACGTTAAGTCTGTCTCCTTTTTTATAAAGTAATAGAAGTCTAGATTCCAACCAGGGTTCGGGAACTTCTTCTAGGTCAAGGCATTTGTTAAACAAGGTGGTTAGAAATATGACGAGTTCCTCTTCACCTGCCTTTAGCTCCTCGTTTAAAATTGCGTCCTTCCCTCCTGCTTTTCTATTCTTCAGGTTACTGATTGCCTTCTCTACTTCTTCTTTAAGAATAGCTTTGTCTGACCATCTTTCGTCTGGCTCACATCTAGTTTCTATATTGGACGGACTCCCATCTTCTTGCACTACCTCGCTTGCGTATAGGTTACTGTAGTACTTAGTAATAATTTTAAGAATTCCATTATTGTCATTTACGATATTGCCTTTTTCATCTTTCATGGCTAAGATTTCTCTTTTTCCCAATGTTTGATTTTTTATCATTTTCTTTATCCCTTCTTCCTTTTCTAATGCTTGCTTTAATTCCTCTATTTTTTTCATCATACTCCATTCTTTAATTTTCGATCTCATTTATTTGGATAGTAATATTATTAAATAAAGATTTTGTACAAAGGCTGTAAAACAACCGAGCGTGCGTAGTGAGCCTGCAATGCCTTTATTTAATAAATATTAACTAATAATGCAGTAGAAACAGGCTAGCGTAGCGAGTCTGCAATACTATTTTATGAGAAATTAACTAATAATGCAACACAAACAGGCGAGCGCAGCCTTCAATGACTTTACATTTAATAAATAATAACTACAAATGCTGTAAGCAGGCAAGTGTAGTGAGCCTTAAATAACTTTAATAAATAGTGATTTAACTGCAAATGCAAAGAAATAGTTATTTATGTACCTAGGGAGTAAAGTAAGCCATTATTCCCTGAGCGAAAAAGTTGGTTTTTGAGGCGAAGCCGAAGGAACCATGGTCCCTAAATTAGAGTTATAGTTTTTGTTATCAGCCGAGGGAGATAATTATCTCGAGGGGAATAATGGCACTTTGCTCACGAGGTACATGCAATATTTTATCTCCAGATGGGAGAGAATACCTATTTTTGTCCATTTCAATTTTTTTATTTATTATTTTAATAAATACCAATGCTCATTAGCACTTTTAATAGCATAGATATAAGAGATTCAATATTAAAAACAAATAAGAATTGGAATTAAACTCAAATAGAAGGTTATTTATATGAGGGTTATAAACAATGATAAAGATGGTCGAAAAAACAATGTCACCAACCTGATTTCATCAACTTCATTACATTAGCCATTCATTTTCTACTATTTATAAAATAATTAAGTTGACAGTACTTACTTTTTCGCCCTACTTTTACTTTTTCACCCTACTTTTACTTTTTCTCCCTACTATTTGAGTTCAGGGAAGAAAAGACCTGTGCTAGTCCCTCTAAACTAATCCAAATCTTAACTTTGTCTCCCTACTGGAGATAAATTGTTTTTGTTTTTTTTCTAGAACTAGGGAGTTAGTACGAAATTCGGCTCACAACCTCTGAGTATTTTTGACACTTTAATTTAAGATTGCGGTCAACATTGCAGACGACTATGTAATAAGATTTTAGTCTTCACGACATGTCATACATCGTTTTAAAGATTTTGAAGAATAGAAAATGAATATTAACTATGATTACAAAAGTTTTTAAACAAATATGGCCAAAATAGGGTTGTTAGGAAGTAAGTTCATACTTATATGGCATATTACATAAATTAATTTTAGAGCTTTTTTTAGTTTGATTAAGAATATTTAATGTTTTAACCGAAATATTATTCTGGTAGCTATATTGAATACATAGTATGGCTGATAATGAACACAATTCTTCGCGAGTTCTTTATGCAGCGCATCACTAGTTTAATAGATGTAACAGCTTTACGATTCATATGATTAATTATGATTATCCTACATCGTTACATACTTATGATTATTTGAAATAATATCAAGGTGCTGGAGAAGCCAGTGGACGAGAACTACTACGCGCTGAACCACAATGTTTTCAAGGATAGCATCCCTAATCATCTGCTGCGAGGATTCACCGTCAAGGGAGAAGACAAGACATCAATAAGATCAGGCGTATGTATTAATCCAATTGTACTGCCAATAGTGATTTAGATAGTGAGTTTACATTTTCTAATGGTAATTGACCTGTGTTTCGTTTCACTTGACTATCTGTCTAATGTAATTAAATTTAGGTCGAAAACCCGGTTTTCCAGTTTTTTTTCTGATAGTTTTTCATAAAGTTGATACTCATATTATGTTAATAATCTGTTCGAGGGCAGCTAAAAAAGAATATAATAAAATTATAAAACAAAGTGTAAGAATATTATATCAATTTAAGCAATAGCCTCAGTGCCATAACTAAGAATCAAGAATTTTGGCAAAGAACTAGAGAGTTAAGGAGTAATACGAGAGAGCAAGCGTGACCGTGTGGGTTAAACCACGTCTGCTCGGCCATCTCTGAATCATAAGTGGAACGAGATGGGGTTCGATTCCTCGCCGTGACGCTCTAAATTATATGGCTCACTATTGATCACATCATACTCGCTTCGGCGGTACAATGTACATATATGTATGATGTGTAAAGTGGCTGGAACTCTCTACCGCGGGGCGTAAAAAGGGCCTAAGTGATGGCCTATTTGCAAGGTTCGAACAAATGGTTCGTCCTACCCGTTCTAGTAGGAAGTACTAGACTACTACTAATACTACTACTACTAAAGGCCCCCATACACGGTCAAAATGTTTGCGCAAACATTTTGACCGTGTATGGGGATGTTTGATCGATTTTTGACTGTTTGTGCAAACTTTTTGAAGACAATCCGTCGAGACAGAACGTTTTGCGCAAACATTTTGATGGTGTATGGGGCTGTTTGAGTGTTTGCGCAAACTTTTTGAAGCAGATCGGTCATGTTCGAAATTTTTTGCTCAAACACAGCGGTTTGAACGTCCATAGCCTTGTTTGTGGACAGTGTTCGAATATTTTTCAAGGTAATCCTGTTCGAATCCCGTCTAAAATGAAGATTATTTATTCTTTACTTTCTCATATAGGCATCAGTATAAATATATTATTGTAAAGAAAAAGAACCGCTTACGATTTAATTTGGAATACCAACCAGTTCAGAAAAATTATACCCCAAAGAAAAACCGAGAAATTAACTTTATCTTTGGAGCACCACCCCTAAACACCATGAAAAACCTAAAAAAATATTTATTGAAAACGGCCCAGATAATTTTGATTCTACATAATTTTAAAATGTACTCCACATTTTTCCCGAAAATTTATTTTCAAAATTCTTGATTCTTAGTTATGGCACTGAGGCTATTGCTTAAATTGATATAATATTCTTTTACACTTTGTTTTCTAATTTTATTATATTCTTTTTTAGCTGCCCTCGAACAGATTATTAACATAATATGAGTTTCAACTTAATGAAAAATTATCAGAAAAAAAACCTTAAAAACCTGGTTTTCGACCGTAAATTTAATTATATTAGACAGATAGTCAAGTTCAACGAAACACAGGTCAATTACCGACGCACCGTTAGCATGTAGAAAATGTAAACTCACCATTCGTACCACCGTAAAACCAAACAGTGTTAAATAACTAAAAGTAGTTGATTTGTGTTTCTGTTTGTAAATTGCAGACATATTCAGAAGAACGAAGGCCAGTATGGTATATATTCACTGGTATGGGTTGCCAGTGGCGTGGTATGGGCGCCGGCCTGATGAAGATACCCGTTATAAGAAGAAGTTTAGAAAGGTCTGCCAAAGTGCTGGCAACCAAGGGACTCGACCTCATGAATGTTTTAACCACCTTAGACCCGACCACGTTCGATGATATCATCAACAGTTTTGTCGGCATTGCTGCCATTCAGGTAACTGCACCTTCCATTTCCACTGTCATGTCGAATAGTAAAATAAACAAACTTGCTTACCATTATGTCTACTGTTTAAAGAACCCTTAATCAAGGATGTTTTTAACGTTTAAAGACTTTCCTCAAGCCAAATGAACCCAAATCTTGTATATCATGCAGGATTGTTAAGTATCTAAGAACTGAAACAAAAATAAATATGCCATACTAAAAGAAGAACGAAAAAAGAGGAAAATGCATCTACGTAAAGGTACATTACCACACATTATTGTCGTCAACTTATTATTGAAAACTTTTTTGGATCTTTCATGCTACAGTGTGCGCGTTATGAGTTGTGACTTTTGACAGCGCGGGAAAATGTAAAAAATTAGGGTGGGGAGCCAATGAGAGGTTTTGAATTCTAGAAGGTCGGGTCAACTGGGCAAACAAAACCCTACCCCTCCGACACAACTCCCAACCGATGTATTCTTCTTTGAACAAATCGGGACTTAAAAAATTAACTTTTACCCTAAATTCCCTCTCTCTATTCTTCTAATTAGTCTTGATAGTGAAGCTGAATTAATTCATATTTCTATAAGCAACTGGAGATAATGTACAGTACATCTCTTACAATGAATTAATAGTAAAATAGTTCTCTTGAATTTACATAGATACATTTGCCCTTACATAGATTATTGTGGTTTATCGGTTTGTTGAACAGATAGCTCTGACTGACCTGCTAGAGGAGTTAGGTTTCGTACCAGATGGTTATGTGGGCCACTCCACAGGCGAAATCGGTTGCGCATACGCTGATAAGTGTTTGACTGCTGAACAGGCTATATTAGCAGCTTATGGTAGGGGCAAGTCTTCTAACGAAGCAAAGCTCATCAAAGGCATGATGGCCGCTGTCGGTAAGTATTATCTTAGTTCGGTAGAATTTATAAGAAACTGAGTCTACATCATGTTCATATGGCGTTATTAGAACAGGAAACCTAGAGCAACAATAACTATTAGTAAAAATATTTGTTTTTGTTTTATCACAGGTATGGGTTACAATCAAATCAAAGATTCCTTACCCGATGGTATCCACGTCGCTTGCCACAACTCCAGTACAAGCTGCACTTTGTCTGGTCCTGCTGAAATTATGGAGGAGTACGTAGCCAAGCTGAAGAAGGAAGGAGTCTTGGCCAAGTTGGTCAACGTCTCAAACATTGCTTACCACACGGAATACATCCAGCCTGCTTCAGCTCCCTACCTCCGCTTCTTAAAAGAAGTATGTTACCTGTATTTTATTATTTGTTGGTTTCAACTTCAACTGTTTCATCAAGATCTTTGTAAACGATTCCTCTTTGTTCTTAATAAAATAAGTTAGTTTGCTTTAATAGAAACCAATTCAAATACATTATTATGGTGCATTACTTAATTCTAAGAAGATCCAACGTAAACTATTAATAATGTAACACTATATGTTTACTAATATGTACCTAAACAAAAAACACAACGTCTTCCTAAAATGTAGTCACACATTGCTCGACTGACGGCAGTTGATACAGCTTTCTCATCACAGCTCCATTTAGTTCATTATAATTGTCCAAACTTATACCCACCGTCCCATCCAGTTTGGGAACGACGACGAGTCCCACACACCACTCTGTCTGACATTCATTTCGCGATATGACTCTCTGTCTCTAATCATAGAAGTTATAACTTGGTTATCTGTAAAAGGTGAAAAGCTGCACACCTTGTGACCTTGATCGCATACGGTCTGTAACCCTTTTTTAGCTTAAATTAGCACTCGTCATCTAGATTCCCCAATCTGTTACACAGGAATTTCGTTTCATTTGGGCCTTGTTTTAAAGCGTTTAAACATGCTGACATCGTGTTATATCCCCTCTTAAAGAAGTACTTCTTGCGGCTCCTTGACGACATAAGTATAAGATCATTTCTATACGACCCTCTTCTAACCACCCCTAACACCCTCTACATTTTTCACTGTGACGTCAGTACCTATATCCAGTACGCTCCACCTGAGCAAGTGTTAAGTCCACTTAAAATTGATAAAACTTCGGACAACTTTCTATCATCTCATAATATGTTTGCAGTAGATTTTGCTGTTCTCTACTTAGAGTGTTTCTTCCTAAGGTTATTCCCGAACCGACTTTGAGATCGAGCAAGTGGATTTCCAGCTCCGTGCCCGAAGACAAGTGGGATACTTTTGAAGGACTTCACTGCTCCTCACAGTATTTCGTCAAAAACTTGCTGAATCCTGTGCTGTTCGAAGAGGCGACTCAGCACGTCCCCAAAAACGCTATTTGTATAGAGGTAGCGCCCCACGGTCTTCTACAGGGTATAGTCAAGATGTCAATGCCTGAATGCATCCATGTACCACTGACCCACTGGAGACATAGTGGCACTTTCTTCCTTATTGAAGCTCTGGGAAGGTAATCATATTGTTACATTATCTATAAAGGTGGGTTCATAACATGCATTTTATACGCGCTTTAGAATAATCTATAGGCTGTCATAACATGACGCGAGAAAAGTTGGTTCCAAACTAACTGTCTCGCGTCGAAGCTAACCTGAATGAAACCCTCTCCTCCTTTTTTAAACGCTTTTAATTAACTTGGCTGTATGCCCGCGGCAAATCTTTTAACGTAATTTTGACTGACTTCGCGACTACCTAGAAAGCTGAAACTTGCACAGATTATGTATTTCCGATGGCAATGCAATAATCAGTCATTAGTTTTACTAAATTATTATTATTAGTCGATAAATCGCCAGATATCTGAGAAATGTTGGTGGTAAAATTCAAAATCGATTGTAAACTAACACGACCAGTTAGAGCTAAGGGAGGTTATATTTGAATAAATTATTTAATGTTTATATTTACAAAATATAGGTGCTTTTTAAATAAAATTTAACATTTCAAGTTTTAATTTAGTTTAATTTAGTTTTAAGTTTTTTTCAGCTCGTGGAGTGTTTAGGCCTGCCAAATGGCTTACAAAAATTTGAATACGAGTATAATTTATTAAATTAAAAATGTTGAGAGATTAAATTTAATTATCTTAATTTCAACTGTCTTCAAACAAGTTACTACTCTAAATGAACATGATGCAACAAGCTATAAACTACAAATCTCTAGGTAACTAATATTATAAAACCACTGACAAATAAAACATGCTGTTAGAAATAATATATTTCTCTGAACAAATAATAATAATAAAGTTAGTGAAATATGATAGAGAAACAAACTTAAAAATATATGTGAGATAAACTTAGTTTGGAAACCTACATGGAGGTTATTTATCCTGATTGGTTGAAAGGCATACAGAATTTTCGGCAAAAGTATTTAATTAAAATTGCTGAGTATGCCTATTATAGTGTTTGTTAGGCTCTCTACTATCTTTTTTGAAATGAATGCACTATGATTCTTTAGAGATATGGAGTGCTTCTAGAAGAAGTGTTTTCCTGTTATTGTTTTCTCTAAAATTATAGTTTTATTAAAGTTAAAGGAATGAGTTTTCGTTGTGGAATGGATAGAGAGTGCAGTACCGTCCAATTTATATTTTACATTAGATATTGTTGACTTTTACGGTTGGCCCATGTTTGTTTTCTATGTATTTACCCGGGCAGTTATTATATGGTAATTAGTATTAGTATTATTATATGGTAATTAGTAATAGCCTAACTGTTTTTAATAATATATTTAAAGCCGAATTTTATATGATTAACATAAAATTCTTTAAAATTCTTACTTCAAAAAGTCTTACTTGAATTTTGGGATAAACCTTTAATGTATGTGATGCTGGAGAATTACTTGTTTCAGTCTCGTTGGTGTGAGAGTTGGTGTTTGGTATTTGCGGGTTCATTGCGTTGTGCCAAAGGGTTCTTATAAATTGCATTAGGTACATATTGTCCAATAATTTTTTATATACTAAGGTTTTGATTTCAGTTAAGAACTTCGAGACTGTCAGGTTAATAGCTCTTATACATTTGCCCTTACATAGATTATTGTGGTTTATCAGTTTGTTGAACAGATAGCTCTGACTGACCTGCTAGAGGAGTTAGGTTTCGTACCAGGTCAGTATGGTATATATTCACTGGTATGGGTTGCCAGTGGCGTGGTATGGGCGCCGGCCTGATGAAGATACCCGTTATAAGAAGAAGTTTAGAAAGGTCTGCCAAAGTGCTGGCAACCAAGGGACTCGACCTCATGAATGTTTTAACCACCTTAGACCCGACCACGTTCGATGATATCATCAACAGTTTTGTCNAGCAAAATAATATTTACGACAATAAAACTAGAGTACAATACTACCGAGAAACTTACAGTCTATAAGATTAGAGTTGGCACAATCAACAGGTGGGACAATTTTGAGGGAAACGATTTTATTGGTCTCCCATGTTGAATGCAACTTCAGAAAAAAATGATCAACTCTACCCCTGTTTCACAAAAAAAAAAATAAATAAATAACATGGCAAAACCGATATTCCCTTTTTATAACCCCAAAACTACCTCCATGTTTTTAGTTCGCCTTCGATTGTGCCAACTCTAATCTTATAGACAGTAGTATTTACATTTTCAGGAGCATAAATACTACCAACAAATTCAACGGTGATGTTGCTGTCATGTATCCCGTCAACAAGCAACAAGTTGGAAGTCGATAGATAGTCTCAACATCAGGTGGTATTACATCAAATATAATCGTTGCCGGTTGCTTGTATCCTTGTGGTATCTGGTTGCTTATATAGGTTGCTCTTGTGTCCTAACGAGATGTTGACAACTTATAAAAAGATGTTGCCAACGCTTTGTGTCGAGGTGTTCATACCTTAAGGCGAGGTACATTGATACCTTGTTGGAGGCATGTGTCAAATACACATGGGAGCGTGTTAAAGAGGTTCTGTTTGTTTTAGTATGTTCATGCAAGGAGTAGATATAGACATGTCCAAGCTGTACCTGCCGGTAGACTTCCCTGTACCAAGAGAAACTGACTTCCTCGATGTCATTACCTGGTACAACTCGGGAGATATCAGCACTGATAAACACTTCTGTGACATGGTAACATTACTTTACTACTACTTCATATTGATCTTCTCTTAAACTATTTACTTGTAATATACCTCCTAATTCCTTCCTATATCTACAAAATACCTTAAATATTCAGTGCAAACACACCTCCTGTAGCACCTTCTCCAATGACTCCCCTGATTGTTTACAATATAATTTACCTCTTTAGATAATCATCTAATTCGTCCAAGCTTTTCCCATCACACTGATTTTAATTTCTACAATTATTTTTTAACAGTTCGTCAAGAAATGCGGTTTTCGATCGGAATGTTGGAAACCAAAAACTCTGTACTCGATGGAGAACGAATACGCGCAGAACAACAGGTTCAGAGGTGCATCGTACTACCCAAAGTCAAAATTTTTGGTAATATCCTTTATTTTGCTTCTGAGCTTACCGGTTGTAACGGAAGGCTATGTGATCGTTCTGAAAAAAAAAAAGTCTCCAATTTCAAAAATGCCAAGACAGATATCCGTTTAAACATCAGGGAACATTTTTGATACCGTATTATGTCGTTACGTCATTCAATTTTTGCGAACGATCATATGTTAGAAACTACCCGTCCCATTTTATTGAAATTTAGATGGTAGGTCATAATTTTCCCATTTTTCGTTCCATATGAGTTTAAATGTTTGCCCCAATTTGTGTATTTTTTAACCTGTACACAACACCTTTATTTAAAACTATATCTTTAAAATTACTTGTCTGATTTTTAAGAAATTTGAATGGTTTGTCGAAAGTAGCTCGCAGATAGACCCACATTAATTTCAACTGCTTGTCTTTATTAAATATTTCTTGTTTGCGCCGCTAAAAAAAAGTCGTTTTATAAATACAAATACAATAGATAAGGTATTTGATATCAATTTCGTTTCGCCAACGATATATCGATTCCCTAGGACAAGGAGAAGGGAGTATCGATATATCACGCCAATAAAACCGTTAGTTCAATTGCAACTCCGGAGGTAAGAGGGTCCGTTCCTCCGTCTGATCCCGCTCCGCTTCCTCACCGGACGCTCGCCGTACACCTAGGGCATGTCCCCCCGATAAGTATAATTTTATTTTACATTTTAGTTAGGTACACTCACACACACACACACACATTCAGATAGGTTTGTTTGTCCCGCTTTCACAGGTACATGGTTAGGTCACTACACAATTTTGTGCATACTCTATAACGCCCCGGGTGTCGGTCTTCGACATCCGTCATAAACCAAATAGGTACCATTTTCTTTGTCACCTAATGTATTAATCCAGCGCCTCACCCGTTTTGTTTTCCGTGTCCGTCAAGATACAGTCCAATCGTTATACTCAGTCACCGTTTCGTTAGCCGCGGGCTTAGGCCCTAACATTTCTAAATTGATACTTTTATTAAAGAAAAAAAAATTAGTAAATAATAAATTTGATAATAGTGGGAGTAGAGACACATCAATAAAATACGTGATAGTAAGCGAGGAAGCTACGTGTCCACACATCGGCACACTCCTTTTAAGTATGCTTAGTTGTTTTTAATGAAGTTATATAATTAAACTAAAATTAGTTATGAAACTCCATTCAAAATACAATAAATGCTGATTTTATATTTAACAACCTTATAATACTAAAAATATATAATTTTATAAAATACTACCCCCACCTAAATTATATTGCCACCTATGACATCGACACCTAAGGAGTTAAATTGAGAGGGGCAAGGGAAATAAGATACGGATTTAAATTTTGAGAGGGAAAAAGGAGGGGATGGTTATGTTCTGCTTAAACCTCTCTTGGAACTTCTTGAAGATTCTTAGGACTGAAGATCATTCCAAAAGAGAAGAAATACAGATATGGAAAACAGGGGATAAGCGAGACAGCCCAAATATCTGGAACTATATTACTACCCATATCTAGCAAAGCTAAGTTACAAAGCTAGTGTAATATAAACCGACGTAAAATTATATTGTATGAAATTAAATTTTATGAATTATATATTATAAAATGTACGGATACTTTTTAATATCATTTGTTTTGGAAGCTATTACTAGCTACATCTTTTTTCATACTCTCTGTAGCTCTGCTCAATAAGTTGATTCTATGGAAAAAAAACTGCTTTATTGGAATTTATCTGTGCTCTAATATATACCTTAATATATTGGAGGCTTAGATTCGTTAAAAAATTGAAGCGGATCAATCTATTTTTTCATAAATTAATTTTTAATTTTTATTGTTTCATAAATTAATTTTTAAGCTTAAAGTTTACTTTCTATAACTTATTTATTTTGTGAATAACAGATGACTGCGATGGAAATGGAAAAAGAAAATGTCGAGGCTTCAAAATTGAGGAGTTACTCATTTCAAAATCTTACTTTTAATCAAGATCTCCCATTCCATTTATCAGGTAAAACCACTTTTTACTATTTATCAGTCATTCAATTTTTAAATTTTTGGTAGTTTTATTACTACGGAAACATTAAATTTTAAATAATCCAAATTACAATTATCAATAACTACGGGAGACATACAGAGAAAAATACACCCCCGCACCGGGAA
>KZ652950.1:734115-750218 GCA_001010745.2 Gerris buenoi
CGAGGCTTATATAAATCTATTTTAAATCAGATTTAAATTAAATGCCAAAATAATTTTAATTTACATTTCTTTCCCGAGAGAATAAATTTACCCTTTTTTCACTTTTTTATATTAGATTTTCATCTCTATTATTAAATTAACGCTTGTGATTTATATATATATATATACATATATATATATATATATGTATATATATATAATATATCAGCCACTTGTTTCATGAATCTCCTGTAAAAGTTAACCATGCCTAGGAACCTCCTCAGTGCCTTTATTGATGTTGGTTCAGGAAAGTTATTTATAGCAGCTACCTCGAAACGTTGGAACGATTGGGCGGCATTGCGGAGGCCAAAGGTCATTCGTAGAAACTTGAACAAGCCGAACGGGGTGGTTTCAAGTCAATTGTGGCTGCGGGCGCTTCCAAATAAGGCCCGCACTATACTGGCTGCAAGTAGGGAACCACTGCAATCCCTAGCGGTTATCGCCGATGCTGTAGTCGCCGCTCTAGAGCCGGATATATGCAGCGCTAGCTCAGAATCTTTGCAAGGTTCACTGGCACCAAACCAAGATGTCATCGCCTAATTGCAGAGCTAGGCCTTCGAGCTTACCAGAGCAGTAGACGCATTATCTAAAAGTTCTTTGTATCGGTCGAGTAAGGACCTAAGGGATTCTGGCAGAGTGGAGCAGAAAAAAGGAACCTACTGCTGGTTTCACAAAAGGTTTGGTAAGACTGCCCGTCGGTGCCAAAGCCCTTGTTCATACAACGTGGGAAACTAGCGGACCTGCATGTCAACGCGACAGACATAGCGGGTCAATCTACCAGTCGCTTGTTTGTCAACGACAAAACGTCAGGAGTTAGTTATCTTATCGACACGGGTGCGGATGTTTCTGTGTTGCCACCAACACAATCCGACATTAATCGAAAATCAAGTACTCGCCTAGTAGCCACTAACAGGTCTAGGATAAGAACATTCGGCAATAAGATGGTTAAGCTCGATCTCGGCATTGGACGGCCGCTGAAATGTAAGTTTACAGTCACTGCCCATTATTGGAGCAGACCTCCTCAATTTCTTTGGACTCTTAGTTGATGTAAAGGGAAAACGACTTAAAAACTACACTTCCTTACGCTCCTTGCCATGCTGTGAAACTTTATCTTCAAAGCCTAGTATTAGTATGGTTAGCAACACATCGCGTTATCATAAAATATTAAATCAGTTCAAAGAACTGACAAAACCACTTCTAGTTACTGCTGTTCCACAGCATGACATCACACACCACATAGTGACTAAACGTCCATAGAATAGTACAGGGCCTGGACTTTTGTGAACATGAAAGCCATCTTCAACAGCTATTCGAGATGCTACAGAATTACGGGGTAGTGATAAATGTCAGCATATGCGATTTTGGCCAGCCAGAAATCAACTTCCTGGGACATACAATTTCTGCAGAAGGAACCACACCACCGCCAAGCAAGGTAGCAGCTATAAATAACTTTCCTGAACCTACATCAATAAAGTCACTGAGAAGGTTCCTAGGCATGGTCAACATTTACAGGAGATTCATGAAACAAGCGGCTGAGGTGCAGTTGCCCCTACTGGAATATCGTAAAGGCTCAAGGAAAGACGGTAAGATACAACTGTCCCAAGAAGCTGTTTTTACTTTCAAAAAGCTCAAAAGAATGCTAGCAGACCGCACTCTCCTAGTTCATCCATCTGCTACCACACCCATCTCAGTAGCGGTAGATGCCTCGGACAAGGCCATTGGGGGAATGGCACAGCAGTTTGTGAATGGCCAGTGGCAACCACTGAGTTTCTTTTCTCAGAAGTTAAGCAAAGCTCTGAGATCCTACAGTGCTTATGATAGGGAATTGCTGGCGGCTTATCTGTCAATAAGGCATTTCCGGTACCTTGTGGAAGGAAGGGTGTTCGCATTGTTCACAGACCATAAACCACTAACCTTTGCTCTGAAACAGGAGCTAGAAAAATGCTCCCCTCTTCAGCAGCGGCATTTAAACTTCATTTAGCAATTTACAACAGACCTGCGTCACATAGCTGGCAAGGACAATGTCGCGGCCGATACTCTATCCCGTTTAGAAGAAATTTCAGCCCCAATAAGTTTGGATTTAGGTCAATTAGCTGAGAGGCAGGGGAATAGCAAGGAAGTACAACAGCTAGTCGAGGGCAGCAGTAGCCTTAGGTTGGTTCCTATTAGGTTTGCGTCTGTAAAACACCCAGTGTACTGTGACAACTCAACCGGTTCGCCAAGGATCTTTCTCACAGAGGAGTTTAGGTGACTTGCGTTTAACACCCTGCACAGCATGTCTCACCCTGGAATTCGAGCAATGAACAAGTTAATGAAGCGCCACTACATCTGGCCGGGTATGGCTCGAGACTGCACCAAGTGGTCTCGGGAGTGCATAAGCTGTCAGCGGGCCAAAATTCAGCAGCACACCAAGATCGCACCGAACACATTTCGAACGCCTGATGAAAGGTTCTCACATGTCCATATAGATCTCGTGGGGCCATTACCTCCGTCAGAAGGATTCCGTTACTGCCTCACCTGCGTGGATCGTTTCACGAGGTGGCCGGAAGTAATCCCTTTGCAAAATATTGAAGCAGAGACAGTGGCAAAGGCGTTCTATACAGGATGGGTCGCAAGATTTGGCTCACCGCTAGATGTAACATCCTACCAGGGAAGACTGTTTGAGTCCTGCTTATTTTGGTCATTAGCCGGACTCATGGGAATAAAAAGGATCCGAACTACAGCCTATCACCCGCAAGCCAAAGGTATGGTCGAGAGGTTCAACAGGACGCTGAAGGCAGCTATCAAGTGCCATTCCTCCCCGAGGTGGACCGAGGTACTCCCAACCGTCCTCTTAGGACTGCGTAGCACTTTAAAGGAAGACATCGGAGCAACAGTTGCTGAAATGACTTACGATACCACGCTACGGATACCGGGAACCTTCTATCGTACACCACCTTCCGAAGACCCCAGCACATACGTAGTTAAAACAATCACAGGATATGGCCTCACTGGCACCTCCAAGTCCAGCCCATCACGGATCAACAACAGGGTTCGTCAGTCCATCACTTGCTACCTGCCCTTTCGTGTTCCTGAGAAGTGACGCGGTCAAGGCACCACTACAGCCACCATATGATGGACCACATAAGGTTGTTTCCAGAGCACATAGCAATTACAAAATTTTAGTCAAGGAAAAGGAGCAAGTGGTCGCCTTAAACAGATTGAAACCAGCCTTCATCGTGGTGCCCCTCGAAAACACCTGATATTGTTGGTACTAGGGGGGGGGGGCTCTGTAGTGTCAATTCTATTTATAACTTGTTTTGTTTTGTATCTGTCAAATGTCAAATAAATATTAAGAACGTTTTAGTTCGTTTCGTGATACATGGTCTTATTGTTCCTCAATATATATACATATATTATCACAAACTTAGACTCAGAAATAAAAAAAAAAAAAAAAAAAAATACATAACAATATTTGTGACTGCTAATGGAAGATGCTCTCTTTATGCCTGTCAAGCCACTGTATACACCGTCCTCCATATTCCTTAGAAAATTTTATTATATGGTCTGCAACCTGTCTGCGACCGGTTATGTGGTCAGTGAACTTCAGCAACCTGTCAACAAAGAAATAAAAGAAAGAAAGAGGTGTTGGATAGGACCACTCTTAGTAGAGGTCAAAACAGGTCCTGTATTGCAACCACCGGGGATTTCGTAGACCTGTGAGGCCCAGGGAAAAGGACGATGGAAAGGTTGCGAGTGGTTGGTGGTGGTAGAGGTGGGTCGAAAATAACCTGTTATTGTAAGGTAACCGTTCCTCAGATAACCTAATATTGAAAAACACCTGTTATTGATTAACTCTAGTCTATGTCATAAATATACCGATTGGCGATGGCGCGGCGCGGCGGTAGGTACTATCTCAGAGTAAGGGGGATAGGGTCCCTTCCTTACTCTGAGGGTACTTTCGTAGTTACAGCTCTAGTTTAGTTACTCGTATCTGCTCCTATGGTGCGATGCGTTATATTTATAACTGTAACGGAGCGGAAACGTTATCAATAACTCCTGAGGTCTGGGGTATTAGGTTTCCTCGAAGCGTTATAGTATAACTTTAACAGAACGGGAACTGTATCAAATATCAGTAAATCCTTAGATATTAGGTTTCCATGAAGCGTCTTATTATAACTATAACTCTTCATTACGTTGCGTTATCAATTATGTTATGTTCTTAATTTGCGTTACCGTACTTGATTCCGTTTCCGTTATCTGTACTGTTAAGTTATGTTATTTCCATTTATTTCAAAATAAAAAAAGCAAAGATTTGCTAGTTTATTGGTAGGGTAGAGGCCTTATGTTCCACTTGATATTTTTCAGTATATAATAGTGCTTATAATAGTAGTATATAATATAACAGTAGTATATAGTAATATAATAGTAGTATATAATAGTGCTTATAATTAATAGGGCTTCAGTATATAATAGTGCTTATATGAATGTGAGATTTGGTAATAAATGGATGTATCTATCTATTTTTTAATTAATTGCAGGTTGGTATTTTATGATGAATCTTGTGAAAGGTTCAATGCTAACAAAGCTTTTTACAAGCAGCAGTTATTGAAAGGTCTAAAACTGAACATAGCTATGAAAGGTGTGTGGGGATCTCTTAAGGACAACTCTTTGGCCTGCATCTCTCAAAGTAGTCTAATCGACACCTATCCACTCGGCAGCGTTCGGTAAAGAACTAAAACTAATTTTTTCCTTATTCTATTTGTTTATATTCTTAATTAATGAATGTGTTATACAATTAAACTTTGCTGATGAACAGCGAATCTAAGCTGTATTAGTTATCTGTGAAATTCTTCCCACGGCATTTACTTTAAATGTAAACAACCACAATCTGTTCTTTTATAAACTGATTTTTTGTACAGGGATTGTCACAATTCTAGGACCGTATAGTTATGAATGTATAATTTGGGTTATGCTGGTAAGAAGTCATTTAGGTAATTAACATATCATAATAGTTTTGGGTGAATAATATTCTCCCCTTACCAGCCTCTAACCTATAACATATCATTAATTCATTATGGCAGCAGAGCAACTATGAAGGACAAGTCACTAAGTTTTAGCTACAGGCAATGGAGGATGGATAGCTCACAGTACTATGTTGTTCTCAGACAAGTTCAGCCGAATTTCAAAGCAATTAGAATTTATTTGATGACTTGCCCCCAAATTAACTATATTGTAAAAAGTTAGCTTCCAGCCATATCTAACAATTTAATGATGTCTGTGAGAAAAATAATTATACTAGTGGGAAAAGATGCATTGTGTAGAAAAGAAATGTGAGAAAAATTTAAACGTCTCTCACTGAATTTGAGAACCAATGTAGTGTAATTTTATTTCTGGCTTGGTGTTAATTACCTTATTCCTGCAGACTCTATTGTTTCACTCTCATTAGATTCTCCCCTAATTAATATTAAGTTGTGCGACTTTTTGAGTAATTTTAAGTTGAAATTGGTTTCAGATGTTCGTCGGTGAATCTGGAAGTGATTGCAATCAACTTAAAGAGTTTGGTTTATCCTGATAAATATAGAAAAGTAAGTATATCTACAGGAATGCCTACTGATCAAATCTTACTTTAAATGACCTAACTCTACTGACAATGCACTATACCAAATTGTTAAATCTGCCACGGTTGCTGAAAGTATTATCTAAATTATTTTATTTCACCAAAAGCTTGTAATTAATTGTAGCGTATTTACTTTATGTTAGATTGGAGTTATCGAGTATTCGGGAGTAAAGAATGGAAAGCAAGTGTTTGGACTGGGCAGGCTAGTAGAAAGTAATTTCTTGGAGACAGATCCTGCACTCTGCTGGGAAAAACCTAAACACTGGAGCATGGAGGACGCTGCCACTGTACCACTCTACTACACTATGGTAATATTTTATAAGCCATTTTTATTGTATCTGGTCATAATAGAACGGTCTAATATCTTTTCACACATGAATGCCAATAATTCTGGTATGCCCTAAAATAGATAACATGATTATGTGAAGTAATAGTAGTAGGGGTTAGACGGCGAGGACGAACTACTTTTTCTTTCAGGCCACATTGGCCCATTTTACTAATCCCGTGGTGGAGAGTTTTAGGGACACTTTTTTTTATTTTTTACGTAGAGAATAGAATGCTTTTACGCACGTAATGCTGGATTCTTAGCCCGAAGGACCAAACTACAAACTAAAACACTCTCTATTTCTTAGGACCCTAGCTTGGAATTGTTTCCTACATTACCTTAAGGCCATGGTTTTACGCTACTACTGGCTTTCTCTGAATAGTCTAAGTCTTTCTAGTTTGGAAGACATGGGAGTCATTCCAAATTATTCAAGTTTGTCTTCTTCCTTTGCAGTATTTGTTCAGCATAGCGCTTGTCCAATTTGCTTCCCTTTGTATCATTAGGCTGACATTGCTATTGGGGGTAAAAGCCCCTATCTCGCAGTCCAGTCTAAGTTTCTCCTGAGCCCACCTATCAAAATAGAAGAACGTATGCTACAACTCGTCTAACAGACCAGGACAGTAAAGGCAATCAGATGCTCATCTCATTTAAGTATGACTGAAAGTAACCATGCCACTTAAAAAGTGGGTGAGGTAATACCAACCTCCCCATCCCCATGTCTCTGGTCCACCCATGGTTGCACACCCTTTATTAATTTTGGTGTCCACCGACCCCTTTTCTGCTACCCATTGTTCTGTTTCTTTCTACTCTCAATGCAGCTTTGCTTCATTCCTCGGCTTTCCTCTGAAAAAAAAACTTTTATTTTCCTTGCCAGGAGCTCGATGGGTATGACCCTGGCAATAACTAAGACCGCTGGTTCAGAGACCGGGCGGTATGGAGATGAAACCCGTCAGAGGCTCTGTCATTGTACTCGCAATAATCACTTCCTATGGCACTTATCTTAAGGGCATCGGCACATATCCACATATCCACATATCTCTCTGTTCCATAGAGGTGTGCTGATTGCACTGAGGCCATAAGCAATTGCCGTTTGGTAAACCTTAGGCCTCCTATGTTTTCCATAAGTCCACTGAGCGCTTGGAATCCTTGTGCTTCTATTTCTGCTGCCTTTTTTATTTTGTCCAGGAAGCTCAGTTTAGGGTCTGAAGTTACACCGAGGTACTTAACTGTTGGCTTCGTACTCTGGATCTCTTCGCCTAAACGGACAGGTATGATGGTGGGTATCCTCTTCTTCGTCATGAGCAGAACTTCTGTCTTGCTAAGGACAGACCATGGTCTTTCATCCAGGCCATGATGGCTCACATAACCTGGTTTAGCTTTAGCTGAGCTAGCTCCAAAACTCCTGGCGGCAACGAGAACTGCAACGTCGTCTACATAAGCAAACCGGTGAGATTTATTAGGCTTCCCCATACGTAACCAGTCATCATAGACGGCTTTGCACAGGTCTGGACCAAGGATGGATCCTTGGGAAGTCTTAGTGTCATTTTTACTCTGCAGCGTCCTTCCTTCGTCTCATAGACAAGGACGCGTTCCCCAAGATAGTCCTCTAAGAACTTCCGACATCATAGCTGTAAACCTTCGCCCCTCGACGACGCTGGCTCCCTCGTTAGTGATTATGTGAAAGCCATAAATTTAATTACCAATTAGAAGAATGATAATTGCTACTTGTTAACCATTAGCCGCAAACTAGGAACTAACTATTAATGATAAGGAAATGGGGAGCTATTCCAAGCTGTATGTGTAGGAAGCCTTCAAGTTAAACATTTAATTATATTCTTCTCTCAATGGAGCAGCGTGTGAAAGATACATCCCGTAGGCATATGATTAAATTCTTACGGGATGTATTTGTCACGTTGCTCCATTGAGAGAAGCATGTAATAAAATGTTTCACTAGAAGGCTTCCTACACATACAGTTTGGTATAGCTCCCCATTTCCTTATCATTAATGGTATAGCCCATTTCCTTCCTTATCGTATAGCATTTAACTATATACTTCTCTCCACGAAGCAATGTGGCAGATACATCCAGTTGAGCTTAATTATATGCTTCTTTCCATGGAGCAATGTGGCAGATACATCCAGTAAAAATGTATTACCTCTTTCTCTCAATGGAGCAGCGTGGCAGATACATCCAGAAAAAAATACCTGCTTTTCTCAATGGAGGGGAGCAACGTGGCAAATACTTCAAGTAAACATTTAATTACCTGCTTTTGTCTTTGGAGCAATATAATATTGCAAATCTAGTTAATATGTAATAACTCACTTCAATATTTGTGGTATAAGTAAACGTTGAGATATTTTACTTATTTAATTGTTTTGAAAATTATAAAATTTACCAAATAGAAGGTCCCTTCATCTCAAATGAAAAGTAGTTTCATTTGAAATGTATTTCTGTTTCAGGCTTATGATATTTTAGAGGTGCGTAATAGAGAAACAGGCAGGTGGAGGTCATCGTTGCTGATTCATGCAGGTCACACACCATTCTCTCAAGTAGTAATCAAAGTCGCACTCTCTCTTCAGATACAAGTATTCACAACGTGCTATTCCACACTTCAGAAACAAGACATCTTAAAGAAATTCCCTAAGGTAAAAAAATATTATAATTTTGTTCTGGTAAAGACTTACATTGTTGGAAGAATCCTTGTGTTATTTTCACTAGGACTTACTTAACATTTAACATCCTGTAATATATTGTTTGAATCAAATGTTCGGCTTTCAGTTAAAAGAAAATAACGTCACAGTGATACAAGGAGGTCGTGACGATAGTTTTGCAGAGAATGTCATGAAAACGACTGGGGGTAATGGACCCTACATAGTTATAGACAATTTGGAAAGCACCTCTCTCAGAACCGAGACAGCTCGCTGTAGTGTAGATCTTGGTTCCTACTATCTCCTCACTACTGACGATATGGACCACAGTTTCATTTTTGGTAAACTCTAAAAGTTATTTATGGACGTTATAGCGTCTTAAAAACATTATACATTGTCATGTATAATACAGGTTAATAAGGGTGATAACAGAACGCAGCGTTAAGACAAGCGCTTTACGAGACCTTAGGAAATGTTGACGTGATGTTGAATAGGCAGAATAAGCTGGGTAGCCGCAAGTCGTAGGACACGCCCAACCACACTAAAGAAATACTAGACATCGATATCGTATAGGTAACAGATATAGATAAGCCGATATATTGGCTCTTTAAATTATCCCTCAAACATCGATATTGTTGTGGAAGCAAATATACTCAAGAGGAAAACTTCTTTATTAACAACGTTAAATAGAATAACAAACTGTCACTTAATAATAATCTGACATAACATATATAAACATAAAATTCCCTAAATACAAAATTGTTTTTAACACTCCCTCTCAATTTTGGCTTTAAAGACACAAAAACATACAATTAATAAACTTGCAAAAATTTACATACTCTAGCAATCATTCAAAGCTTTCACACCAATTTTATCTCGGTGAATGATAAATGTCTTGGGCGGTATCGGCTTCGTAAGTAAATCAGCTGGTTGCTCCGCTGTGGCACGAACACAATCTTTACTTTATTCTCCGTAACGAGTTGACGTAGGTGATGATATTTCACGTCGATATGTTTCGTCCTCTTGTGAGTAGGTGTTACACTTTTGGCTAGTTTTGCAGCCGACTGGTTGTCTTCGTAGAGAACAGCAGGGCTATCCACTTCGACATCCAGATCGTTAAGTACTCTTGAAACCCACAATACTTCACAAGAAGCCAGCGAGAGAGCTACATACTCAGCTTCTGTGGAAGATAGACTCACTGAAGTTTGCTTCTTGGAACACCATGACACGGTATTCCCCAAAGCCTTCACAAAATAGCCACTGATGCTTTTACGATCCGAACTGTTGGCCCAATCTGCGTCAGCATACGCTTCCAACGTAGCACTGTCCGATTGTTTACAGAAACTTAAGCCTAAATTCTTTGTTCCTTGTAGATACCTCAGAACCTTCTTCAGTCCATTCCAGTGGTATTTCCTAGGTTGGGATTGAAATTGACTATAAAAACTCACAGCTGGACAGATGTCTGGACGAGTTCCGAGAGCGATATACATAAGTTGACCAATCAAACTACGGTATGAGCGTTGATCTATGAGGTCATCTGGTTCATTTTCGGCTTTACTTTCCCATGGTACCTTACTTGGGTTACAGTTCTCCATCTCGTATTTCTGTAACAATTTGTTTATAGACTTCGTCTGGCTCATCCCTATTATTTTATTTTTCCGTCTCTTTATTTCAATTCCAAGAAATGTTTTTCCTTCTTCTCTTTTCATGTCAAATCTTTTTGACAGTTGACATTCAAGATGTTTAATTAGACCTTCGTATTTGCTAAAAATTAATATATCATCGACATATACTATGAGATATACTGTCTTTTCTTTGTTGACATAGAGACAGCAATCATTCTGTGACCTTGAAAATCCAATCTGAACCATGTAGCTGTCGAACTCTTCATTCCAGCATTTCGGCGACTGGCGTAATCCATATAAAGATCTTATCAATTTACAAACTGAGCCTGGTTTAGCAGTTACTCCTTCCGGCAGCTCCATGTAGACGTCTTCCTTGACATAGCCATTGAGAAAAGCAGTTCTAACGTCAAGTTGTAACATCTTAAGATCTTGAGTCACAGCCAATGACAGCAAAATCCTAACAGTAGTCAATTTGGCAACAGGTGAATATACGTTCTCGTCTAATTCCGGATCTCCACGTTGCATAAAACCTCTGGCTACCAAACGAGCTTTCTTCTTTCCACCTTCTTTTACCTTAAATACCCACCTACTGTCAATAACTTTCACTTTATCAGGTCTTTCAACTATTTTCCAGGTATTGTTTGCATCAAGCGCTTCTAGTTCTTCTTTAACAGCTTTATCCCATCCTTCTTGAGTCATAGCTTCTTTAAACGTCTTAGGAGCTTCGTCGGTGACTAACGAGTAAGCTTGATACAACTGATAATCGTCCATCCAAACGGGTACTTTACGGTTTCTTTCAGGCCTATTATTCACAGTCAAATTTTCTTTTTCATCTTCGTCTTCTTTAATTTCCTTTTCTTTTGTTTCCAAATCTGTCAATTTATGTTCATTACTAACTTCTGGAAACACAGCCTTTGTCTTAACTTCTTCTAAGTCCTTAACGTCGCGTGACACCACTATTTTCCTCCGGTCTTCATCAAACAGCCGGTATCCATTTGATGAATAACCAACCATGATAAGTTTCTTAGATCGAGGATCAAACTTTCCTAGTGGTCTGTTGTCTTTTGCTAATACGTAGCTTCCAAAAAGTTTAATTTTATTGTAGTTAATTTTTCTATCGTACCAAATTTCAGCTGGTGTTGCATGACCGTTCTTGAAAAGTCTCGGTGTTCTGTTGTATAAGTAAGCAGCGCATCTGATTGCTTCTCCCCACAATATTTTTGGTAATGCTCGTCCCTGAACATTCATCATCGAGCGGGCTTTGTCAAGCAAAGTTCGGTTCATTCTTTCCGCCTTTCCGTTGAGTTGAGGAGTATATGGGACAGTATATTCAATTTCGATACCTTTGGTCTTGCACCAATTCTTCAATGAATTAGACGAATACTCCCCTCCGTTGTCGCAGCGTAACTTACTTACTTTATTATTTAGACCTCTTCCCGAAAATTTTCGTTCTGTTGACTCTATAAAATGTTTGATGTTATCTTCCACCTCAGATTTTTCTCTTAGTAAATAAATTACGGTGAAATTAGAAAAATCGTCTATCATGGTTTGAAAATATCTGAAACCATCAAACGTCGTCGGTTTTACAGGACCGCAAACATCACTACTAATTACTTCCAACAATCGTCTTGCCTTTCCGGTGTTTTCTCTAAACGGCGCTCTGGTCATTTTCCCTTCTAAACAGCTTTTACATTGTTTACTTTCATTTAAATTTATATCTTTTATATTTTCTTTTAATTTCTGCATCGCACCAATTCCTGGATGCCCTAGCAACTCATGCCAAGAAGCCGTTGTAGCAACTGGTCGAACATTTAATTTCGTTGTTTTTAATATTAGAGATGTCAAATAAAGCTTTCCATTTTTATTTCCAACTAAAACAGTTTTTCCAAATTTTTTAACTTTCATTTTTCCGTCTTTAAAAATAACAACACAACCTGAAGCTTCGATTTTTCCAACTGACAGCAAATTAAATTTTAAATTGTCAACTATCAAAACATTATTTAATTTACACTGTTTTGTTTTCAATGTTCCTTTTTCGAACGCAACTAACTTATTTCCATCTGCAACAGTTATTTTGACAGGATCTTTCAATGTTGTGACATCTTCCATAAATGTTTTATATGACGATTTGACCATGTGTTCCGATGCACCCGAATCGCAAACAAATTCGATGTTATTATTTTCATTATTTGACATTGACGTACAGTTGAAATGCGTAGCTACAAATGAAACATCAGAGTCGCTACTATTTTGTTTTTGATTACTCGAAAATACTTTTTCTGAATTCCTACCTTTTCCTGGAATACGCGTTTTAATTCTATTTTTCTTCTCTTGATTTTCTTTTTGTTGTAATTTCCAGCAATCCGCCTTTTTATGTCCGGCTAATTTACAAAAATGACATCTAAACTTAAATGGAATAGCCCCAAAAGCGGGTGAGGGTGAACTATCGCTAGTAATATCCCTGCTTTGCTTTAATTCTTCATCAAGCAGACGTGTTTTTACGAACTCCAACGTTAACTTTTCGTGGATAGTCTCGAGGGCTGTAACCACAACGTCAAACTGTTTGGGCAGTGTGAGGAGAAGATGACATATAATATCTTCCTCCTCTAGTTTTCCACCTGCTCCTTTCAGTTTTCGTATTAGTTGATCGAATAGCACGAAGTGCTCATTCAATGAACCAGTCAACTTCATTTGTAGAAGTTGTTTTCTTAGGAATAGTTGGCTCACTACTCCTCTCCTTTCATACACCCTAGAGAGAGTATCTAACATATCTTTAGCAGTACTACAATTTCTTATGTATTCTAAGTGAGAATCACTTACGCACTGAATTATGATGCACTTGGCCTTTGCGTCATCCCTGGCGAAGTTCGCTTTTCCTTCGGCAGTCTTGCTAACTTCTTCTTCCAATACGTTCAGCTGTTTTTCCTCCAGTATTGATTTCACCCGGAACAGCCACTGAGAGAAGTTCTCGCCACTAAACTGCACAATGTTATAACTACATTTTTCCATTGTTTCCTCAATTCTCTGGGCCCGTAACCCTGTTGTGGAAGCAAATATACTCAAGAGGAAAACTTCTTTATTAACAACGTTAAATAGAATAACAGACTGTCACTTAATAATAATCTGACATAACATATATAAACATAAAATTCCCTAAATACAAAATTGTTTACAACAGATATTTAGGTCTTGGATATTATCGATAATATCGAGTTTTCATTTATCTTTGCATCCCAAGTCAGACAGTGTCCTGTGTTAAGGTAACATGTTTTTACTGTCTACTTTCTCTAATAGTCCTCTTTTAATATCTTTAACAGTCGAGATATTTCTAATATCAATGTATTGTTTTGAAAATAGATTTGCTATAGTTTCCAATTGGAAAACTTGATTTGCAGGCATGAATTTATTAAATACAAATTTTGGAATGATCGGTTACAACCCGGAGATGATATTGGACATGAAAGAAGAAGATAAACTGATGATCGGTGAATTAATCCAAGAAGGAATCAAAAGCGAGGTGGTGAAGCCGCTGATGAAGCACCCACTACCCCCCACCCTCACCCCTAGTCAAACAGCTGATATCATTGTGTAAGCATTTAGTCATTTTGACCATTAATTGCTGTTTTTATTATTTTATGAGAGATCTCGTATATCTGAGTCACCTGATTGTGACTTCAAAATTTGTCAACTAACTGCTTCATTACAATTTAATTCAAACTTTGCAGCAGTCAAGTCAACAATAAACATGCTATATTTGTCTGACTAAATGATTTTCTTCTGTGTGTTATATTAACTATGAGAATCTTGCACAAGATCAAAGTACAGACTATCAACCTATAATTAGCTAGCAGTAGAAGATCAGTCAATTGCATCAATACAGTAAATTTTTATACTGTAAATAAACTCTATATCTAATATAATTTTTTTACCAGTGAGAAGAGTCGAGAGGATTTTCCTGGCAAGTTTATAATGCCGTTGAAGAAGCACGTTCCAGCACCGAACAGAAAAATAAACAACGAAAGGAGCGCCCTCATAATTGGTAAAAGCAATTTATAATTGTAAAACCCTTTCCAATTGTCCTAAAATTTTAAATTGATTGTCCTTTATTGATGGGACTCCTACATGAGTCATAACATATACACACTGGGTTGAGCTTTGTATCAAGTTTTGTACAATGGGCAATGAGTATGAAATAAATCTAGACTGTAGAGCTGCCATTTAATTGTTGCTCTTAAGCAGCCCTTTCATCATTTCATCTGCACCAAAGTACCATGTTGATTTTATAATGATAATTCTTGGCATCAGCTCATAAGCTGTAGGGGAAAGATGTAAGTAACACAGTGTATTCTGCTATCTTGTGTTAAGGGACAAATATGTCCTCGAAAATATGATCTTCAATTATAATTCATGATGGCTCGAATAGTTGCTAGGTAGTTAATTTTTATGGTGATCATTCTCTTGTGGCTAGATCTTGTTATTTTTATATCTGTGCTATTTTACAGGAGATGATAAGGGTCTGTGGTTTGATCTAGTCAAGTGGTTGGTATCAAAGGGAGTCAACTCCGTGCATGTACTTCTTAACCAACATAGAGTATCTCACAATCTAATACTAAGGTAACTTCATCATAGTACTGTTAATAAAATGTTCACTGTTAGTTTCCCAGTTCAAATCCAAAATCACCGACAGCAAAAACACACAGAAGAAACAAATTTTAGAAGCAGATCAGAATTTACTATTATTAAAGAATTTACTAATTTATATAATTTACTAATTTATTTAATTTACTAAGTCAAGGGAAAATATATGAATTGTTTTTATTATAGTATTGGATTCATAAAATGATTGGAAGAGGAAAATGACAGAGGGTATAGCAATTGCATGTGGAAAATGTTGGAGAGTACAGCATAATTGTGTATGAGGAATGTTGGAGAAAATAGTGATTGCATGTGGAAAACTTTGTAGAGAACAGCTTAATTCAATGTGAGGGTGGGGATCTTGTAGGAATAGTGATTGCATGTGGAAAACGTTGGACGGGACTGCATAATTGTGTGTTGTGTGTGAGCAATGTTGAAGGGAATAATGATTTTATAAAGGAATTGTACGAGGAAATAGTGAGTGCATCTAGGAAATGTTTGAAGGAATAGTGATTGCATCCAAGGAATGTTGATAATATGTACGAAGTAACCTGGCTAAGGTTTAGTTTGAATCTTCTGACCTAATTACTTTTAATAAGAACTACTTATTAACATGTTACTGTTAATGTATTGTTTATTGTATCTAGGTTTAGTGAGTTTGCACTGAAGCACAAATATACGAATCTGACTGTGGGTGAGTTAGAGAAAATCGACTCACTAGAGAGCTGGAGTGAGTTAATTAGGAGTTTCCAGCCCGCCCTGGACTCAGTATTCTACATCGATAAGGTAACTCACAGTAAACTAATCAAACTTCTTTTTAACGTTTTTAAATTTTTTTCAAAAAATATGAAATTATCTAATATATTAATTAAAAGTATAAATTATTAGATAAGACTGTTACTGAATGTTATGCATTTTTATTTTCAAATGTAATGATAAAATGATGTGTATTAATTTGTTTTCAGGGCATTGAAGACAAGCTGGGGCTTATGGAGACGTCACTGAGAGCTAGTGGCACAGACACGTGTCTGTTTACATTTGGTTCACACGTGTCCTACGAGTCAAACCTACGTCACCGTGAGGGCCTTAGAACTGTCTCTTTTATTCTGGCGAGTGAGAAACTTGAAAACCTCTCTGTAATTAACTGCCTGGACCACTGGCTTGACAAGTGCTCTGCTAACGACCACATCATAGAGGTCCAAGAACTTAATGATGAAAGTAAGTCCAACTAC
>KZ652950.1:764807-775092 GCA_001010745.2 Gerris buenoi
ATCACATTGTCCACCATAATTGGTAAGACATGGCCGCTCTCCACCGGTTTGTTTTTTTCAAATGCCAATTGCCAAGCTATGTCCCGCAGACGAACTTAGCCGACCACATAGTCTTAAAAGGCGCTAAAAGATTGACTTGTATACAATTTCTAGCTTGATGTTAGTCAAACAGTTTTTTGCACGCTATATCTCCTGTACTATTATTATTATATACACGGCGGAATTAGAAAAGAGACAAAATCCAAGATATCCTATACGCTGACTACTTGTACTAAAGGTGAAAACACACGGTATAGAAAACTAGCTTATAGTTTTTACTATAGCTATAGTAAACTAGCATTTATGCCGACATGAGTTCTAGTTTTAGTTGGCTATTCTATTCGTATAGTTTACTATCCTATAGTTGTATTATACGCTATACATACAGAAATATTACTATACAGGGGGTCCACACGAGAAGGAATCAAAACTATACAGCAACAAATATATAAAACTAGTACTCATGTCGGCATAAATGCTAGTTTACTATAGCTATAGTAAAAACTATACGCTAGTTTTCTATACCGTGTGTTTTCACCTTAAGTACAAGTAGTCAGCGTATAGGATATCTTGGATTTTGTCTCTTTTCTAATTCCGCCGTGTATATAATAATAATAGTACAGGAGATATAGCGTGCAAAAAACTGTTTGACTAACATCAAGCTAGAAATTGTATACAAGTTAATCTTATCGTGCCTTTACCTTAAAAGAATATGCCTGAGATTGTGGTCGGCTACGTTCGTCTGCGGGACATAGCTTAGCAATAGGCATTTGCCGGTGGAGAGCGGCCATCTCCCGCCCTTTTTGTTGACAATGTGATTTTCATCATCCTGGGTAACAATTAGACCGAAAATCAAGTTGATGATAGATTGTAACTTTTGATATGTTACTTATTCAAATATTAAACCATATCAAAGTTATCACTTATCACCTATCAAGTGACATACACTTTGATTTTTGGTCTACTGACTAATTTTGTTCTCAGGATCATGAAAATTATATTATCCACCAAAAATGGACATGGCCGCCCTTTACCAGTTGGTTTTTTTTTACAAATAGCAATTTCCTAGCTGTGTCCCGCTGACGAACTTATAGACGACCACATATTCTTAAAATGCACCCAAAAGCTTGATGTAAGACACTTTTTTGCACGCTATTTCCTGGTCTATTAGTTCTACTACATAATACGTATTTTAGTTTTTATTGAGTTACATATTTTAGATTTCGTTTTTGTTGTGTCGAGGATAATGTGTAGGCTATACAATTAGTTTTTATTATTACTGTTGTAAAAACTAAGGCTCTAGTAAATGGTTTTGTACTTGGCCGTCTAAATTTATTTGGTATATATATTAAAAGTACCAATATCTTGTTTTATTTAATGACCTGATTTAATTANGGTAGGATACTACTGTTTAAATAGAAAGTTTAAGGCCGAAAGTTTTAATCTGGTTTGGTAGCTCATTGCTAGCGGTCTCGCTTCTTATGCAAGAGGTCACTGGTTCAATCCCAGCTTATGGCGCATCAATTTTTAACGTTATAAATCATTTAGAGGTGAGTCGTTGTTGGGACACTACTCGATTATATTAAAGATGTCAAAGTGATTACCTATCTAGTGTTTTTGGTCTACTAACTAATTTTGTTCTCAGGATCATGAAAATTATATTATCCACCAAAAACGGGCATGGCCGCTCTCCACTAGTTTTTTTTTTTTTTTAAATGGCTATTTCCTAGCTGTGTCCCGCTGAAGAACTTATAAACAACCACATATTTTTAAGAGGCACCGAAACATCAACTTATACCCAAAATGCCAGCTTGATGTTAGACACTTTTTTCCACGCTATTTCCTTGTCTATTAGTTCTACTACGTAATACGTATTTTAGTTTTTGTTGTGCTACATATTTTAGATTTTGTTTTTGTTTTTTTTGAGTATAAAGTGTAGGCTATACAATTAGTTTTTATTATTATTGTTGTAAACACAAAGGCTCTAGTAAGTGGTTTTTTACATGGCCGTCAAAATTTATTTAGTTTATATATTATAAGTACCAATATCTTGTTTTATTTTTTGACCTGAGTTAATTATTTTTTCTAAAATATTATTAATACTGTTTATATATTGTACATTAAATTATTTTTATGACGCTATTTTTTCATGTATATTATATAAGTAATTCTTTATGTTTGACACTAATTATATTTGTAAATTAATTACTTTCCTGTAATAACAATACATTACTAAAGAAATTTATCTGCATATAAATTACATCGGGATCAATATTAATCTTTCGTGAAATGGAAACTGTTTGCAAATTAGAGTAGAGTAAACCCAGTATCACATTGAAAGAGAAATGTTTTTGTTATGAAAAGTTTTACTACCTGGCTCTAAGCTACAGGAAAATTCTTTATACAATGTGCAATAAGTAATTTGGGCATCTAGTAATCTGGTGTATTAGAAATCAGAATATAAATGTGAACTATGTTTACATGGTTTATTGAAAACGACCTCAATACGGTTACTGTTTTCAACTGATGTTTGTTTACATGAATTGACTTAGTATTTGAAAATGTTTGGATACAGTTCTGGAGAAAATTAGAAATCAGCTGATTTTGAAACGTGATGATTATGATGGCTGTGACAGAAGGTTATGATTTTATTGTTAGGTTATCCAGTAGAGAAAATGAAACTGCGCATGCATTAATAAGATCTCGATTTCGATACAATAAGGTGTTTATTACTACGTTTCCGTGATGTTTCAATATGGATTTAACCCGATTTGGGATTTAACAAGCTTGATAGGAGTAGACACAACTCTACCGACATCATCACATTTACCAAAAATAACGATTCCCCGTTTCGACGGTGAGTTTTCTCAATAGCCAAGATTTCGGGATTCTTTTACGTCGATAGTCCATGACGATCCGTCTCTACCTCAGATGACGAAATTTCATTACCTGGTGACGTCATTAGGAAAGTCAGCCGCTGCGGCGATAAACCATCTACCTCTAGTTGCAGATAATTACCCTATAGCCTGGCAAGCCCTATTATCCACATATGACAATAAGCGCTTGCTAGCCGCTACTTACCTTAATACTATTGTGGAAGCTNTGAAAATGGAAAAAACTGATATTTTCACCCCTCCATAAGTCCGTAATCGTTGACTTAAGCACGAAAATACATAAGTCCATTTCTGTTCAAAATTTTATGTAGATTAATTTTGTATATAACACAGTTAGCGCTAAACCTCATAGTTTTTGAGATATTTGCGAAAAACTATTAAAAATACCCCTTTACCCCCCTTTCCACTTTTTACCACTTACTTCGAGGAGGGTATAGAACAATTTGGCGTGGGGTAGAACTTTTTTTTTTGGATGTTTGGGTTAGGACAATTTTTGAGCTAATTTTACTGTACAATTTCCGAGATGTTGATGAAAATAAAAACAAAAAGTAAAAAACAACGCTTTGTTAACAGTACATTGCGATAAGCGATAAGGTGAAGAATTATGAAACGCGCATGCGCAATGAAGACAAATAAGTAAAAAATCACTCCTACGCATCTAATCAGAGATACAATGTTTATATTTCGTGTCAATCGTAGACTAAAATATTTTTTAACAAATCAATTAAATAAGATATTATGGAATTTAAATGCTGTATTAACATCTTTAATTTGGTTGATAATTCAATTAATTTGGTTCATAATTTTTGGTTGATTGGAGTGATGCTTTGGCAGATTTGACTTGTTTTACCAGAAACACCGCAAGGGGTGTTCACACTCGCACTCTACGCATGTCCGGAACGAGTTCAGGTGTTTCCATGAGACAACACAGATACGATCCCAGAATTTATTGTTTCTTATATCTGGATCTAAATCGTATTCAATCCTTGTTAAATATAGGTTTCCATGGACAATTGTATTGTATTATAGAAACATAGTATATTTATAACTTCAATGCGACTCAGNGGTGTTTCCATGAGACAACACAGATACGATCCCAGAATTTATTGTTTCTTATATCTGGATCTAAATCGTATTCAATCCTTGTTAAATATAGGTTTCCATGGACAATTGTATTGTATTATAGAAACATAGTATATTTATAACTTCAATGCGACTCAGTACAGACTTTTGGTGCCTCGAACTTGAGATGAACTACATTTATCTATGGTGCGATTACATGGAAACATACTGTATTCAGATCGTTTCTCAATACACCATATACACGTAGCGTATTTAATATGAAATAAACTTATTTAAATGCAATGATGAAACGTTTAAATCTCCACATTTACTGACGTGATGTCTTATAAGTATGTAATTGTCGAGCTCTTCACATTTTATGAACAATAATGATCCGTAGGCGCAATCGCCTACTCCCGTAGGCGTTTGCGGTTAGCTAAGGCTGAACTGACCAATCTTTCCTACAAATATGGGCACGGGGTCAGTTTGCCGATTTCCAAGCAATATTCTTTGGTTTCCATTCTTGGACGCCGCTTTTAAAAAGCTAGCTTACCTCTCTCGCTTGGTCAACACCAAACATACTTCGCACTTATATATGAATATATTTACATAACATTAGGTAAAAGCATAATATAAATGTATTTTGTAATAGGATCAATTTATTGATTTAATGCCATTGTATCAAGATTTAAACACTATTTTCCTGTTGGGTTTTGGTATCTTTTTTTTATTAATTCAACTAGTTTATTTATAGGGGAAATACTTTATTGCTAAGCATGATACTTTTTTTATAAGTCGCATTGAATTATGCAAAAGCTTCGTTTAGATAAAAAGTCAAAGTTTATCCATTTAATTTAGTGTCTACTTCAGAAAGATAAATAACTCATTAATTATAAGTTAAACAAATGTTTGTATTCTAGTTAAATATTTAAACAAAATGGTTGGATAACAAAAAAAAAATCGTGATCATCTCGGAACTTTTTCATGCCAAGCATAAAACTATGTATGACAAAAAACAAATTTATTATGTGAATTATAATGTGGTTTGTCCGTTATAATGAGGTCCGTTTTAGTGAGGTCATTTATCATGAGGTATTTAAATATCAAAACTTTTGACTTTTGATTAAAAATCAAAAGTCGGTATTGTTAAAATGACGGCAGAAATTAAGATAAAATATGTAGGACTACATTATTATTTATCTTATAGTATCGCATTGGTGTGAATTTCAGCGTAAACGGCAATGATGTTCAAAAATTATTTATCGCTGAAGTTCAAAAGTCGATATTTTCAAAATGGTGGTAGATATCAAAACGAATATTCAATATACTGGAAAAGAATTCAATACTGGAAAAGTTTGTCTTATAAAGAAGTAAATATGGTGCAAAGTTCAGCATAATCGGAAAATTTTTAGATTTTGTACGAATTTTTGCTGACTCAAAAGTATAAAAGTATTCGAGAATAGAATACTATGATTAACAATATAAACCCAAAACTAATATCTAGCCGGGTAACCGAAAAAAATACCAAAAGGAGTTAATCAATTAAAATTTCTTACAACAAAAAGTAGCTCTGTTATAAAGATGACATTGTAGATAGTTGTTTAAACATTTGATTTTGAAAATAAAATTATAAACAGAAATAATTATGAGCACTATGCATTGATTGAAATTGTGGGGTTTGCAACGCGTAACTAATTACTAATAAGAAATACTTAACATAATACACAAAGATCGACACATTGATTTGTATGAATGTAAACAAGAGACTAAAATTATATTGACAGAAAATAATCAAGAATACTTCGAAAAATAAAAATAACTATGCATGTGCAAGTGCATCTCATACCTCCCCCCTTAGTGTCTTTCGTCAGCGAAAGTCACGCTTCTTGCAAATGTAACCTTCTTTTGCTTATCTTTTTTGGTAGGATCGTTCACAGGTATGTATGCCGCTTTTAATCTATCTAATAAAATCCATTTTTCTGTTTTATCCATTTTAATTTTCAAAAACTTTTTCATTTGTACGATCCAATATTTCGTAAGGTCCTTCGTAGGGGGACTGCAACGGTTTCTTCCCCGCATCTTCCCGCAGAAATACATGCATGCATGTCTTCAGATCTGGTGAGATGTAAACTTTAGGCTTCCCGTGGTGTCTATTTTTAGCCGATCTTTGGTCTTTCTTCCTCGCGTCTTTCTTCAGTGCTGTCAAAGGTGCTTGAATACGAGAAATGTTCGGTATAAAATGATGGTAAAAATTCACCATGCCAATGAATCGGGGAAGTTCTTGGTATTGTTTGAGGTTTAGGGAAGTTCTTGATGGCTTCAACCTTCTTAGTGAGTGGTTTCACACCTTCACTACAGATCTCGTGTCCCAAGAAAGTTACTTGGTGTAGTCCAAAAACGCATTTAGCAATGTTGATTGCAACACCGTACTCGCTTAATCACTGAAAGAGTAACTTGAGGTGTTCTATGTGCTCCTCTTCGTTCTCTGAAGCTATTAGGATGTCGTCAAGGTACAGTTGTGCAAAATCTAGACCAGCTAGCACCTGCCTGACGTGTCTTTGAAATGTCTGTGCGGCGTTGCGTAGTCCAAAAGGCATTTTAACGAACTCGTAAATACCGAATGGTGTGGTGATGGCGGTTTTCGGTATATCTGCCGGCTCCATTGGGATTTGATGATAGGCCTTTCTTAAGTCTATGGTGGAAAATATCTTGGCTTCATGAAGATTTGTTGTGACATCTTGAATATGGGGAAGCGGGTACCTGTCCGGCACTGTAACTGCGTTCAACTTCCTATAGTCACCACAAGGTCTCTATTCGCCGTTCTTCTTGCGCACCATATTTAAACGACATAAAAAATGTGACGCACTTAAATGTCATGCCAGAAAGTTAAAATATGATAGGAGGTAGATTGGTTTTCACTTGTATTCATTACCATATTTCGCCGATAGACGTTCTAAATGTTATATAAAATTATATCAAAGCTCCTAACGGACCAAATTAAAATCAAAATGGATTAATGTTTCAGAATTTCCCGCCTTAACTATGGATAAGGCGGGAAATTTTATTATGATACTGTATCAATTAAACAATTGTGTACAAAACCAGTACATATATACATTTACGTTTTGTACACTTCACGGGAAAGGGAAAGCATTGATATGTCGATATGTGGATTCAATGCTCAAATACATATCCATTTTTTCGTGAAATGGAGAAATTTATTTATTTTTTATTTGTTTATTTTTTATTTTTTTAGTTCCTCATAGGTTCATATAATAATTTATAATATTTGGTGTTGCTATCTGTTAGCTATCTTTTAAATATTATAAACCTATTACCTACATTGGATAACCTCTTAGTGCATGTTATTGGTTTTATCAAATGTAAATGGTCATCAATTAAATATTATGTATAATGATTTTGTTTTATCCACGAAGTTCACTTGTGTCAGAAATCATCAAACACTCATCGTCCTCCTCTCCATTGAGGTTTGACTTTTACAATGTCGAAAATAAGCTTATTAGCTATATTCTTTCTTATTTTATTTATAATGGCGGGTATACTTACAGCCATGAGCATATAGTAGTTCTCCTTTATAGCACCGCAGCAGCCGAGGAAAGCTATCACGAAAATAATCAGTCCAATCACTATAAGAGCTATGGGAGGACCAACTACACCTCCATCCAGAAACTTGTTGTAGTCACTCACTTTGCTGATAACGACACTTCCTACTATCAGTAGAGCTAAACCTGATGTCTGAAACATAAATAAACATCACATTAGAAAAAAAAATCATACGTTTAAAGCGGCCCGCACACGGTCAATAGTATTGTCAATATACAAAAGTATTGTCAATATTATTGACCGTGTGCGAAGTTGGTATTGATAAAACAAAAACAGTATTGATGAAAATTTGTTATTGAATTGCATATTGACAATATTATTGACATTAATATTGATTTTGTGCGGGGGGCTTGAAAAAAACACAAGAGCTTGGGATTAGGTTAGAGTGTTAGAGTAATAAAATTCCCTTCGACAACTTTTTAGAAAAGGGAAAATCTATCAGTCTAACCCATATTTTGAAAATTAATTCTCCAATTTTTATGATAGAGTAGTGCACATATTGTATACCATTTTTAGGGTCCAATGCCAAAACTATGTTCCCCAATAACTGCCTCTTTGTCGAATGTTAACGCGCCTGCATGTCCCCAAAAGTACCCAACTAAAAAAAGTCTTAATTAGAACCCAAATTTAGTGTGCCTATATGAACACACCAAATTCCCAGAAAAGGAAAAGGATTCACGTTTATTACACACGTACACACTTATAGACGTCATGCTGAAAACCACTCAGGAGGTCTTAAAAACACCCAAAATGGATAGTTCAGTTGAAAACTTCAAAAAAAAGAAAAAAAAAATGTTTGGTCAAATCATAAATGTTCCTACCCTTAGGTGAGGAAAAGTAAAAAGGAACATGAGTTGAAGAAATCACGCTGTACCTAGCCCACGTTTTATTTGATTACCCCAGTCCGTTTTCTGTTTCACCAGCCTGTTTGCGACGGACGGCAGACAATCTGTCCACGGTGCACAGTCCGCTTTCTGTTTGACCAGCCTGTTTGCGACGGACAGCAGACAATCTGTCCGCGGTGCATAGTCCGCTTTCTGTTTGCGACGGACAGCAGACAATCTGTCCGCGGTGCACAGTCCGCTTTCTGTTTGACCAGCCTGTTTGTGACGGATGGCAGACAACTGTCCGCGGTGCACAGTCCGCTTTTTATTTGACCAGCCTGTTTGCAACGGAAGGCGGACAATCTGTCCACCACGGACAAGTCCGCTTTTTGTGTGACCGGGCCTTTAATTTGTGTTTGTCTATAATATGCGAGCACTCCCAATTCGAAAAAATATTAAGGTGTTACTTGGTATAGAATTTTTTTTTAAGTCATTTACCAGTCAAAATTTCCATTAACCTGGTACCTTAATCTTACTCATGTGACCATTCGTCCAATGGGAGCGAGGAAACTATGTGTCACACTAAGTAGCTGGCATTTTTAAATTGTGTGAAAACTAGCTCTAAACCTGTCTGTTTTATTATCCTTTCTTTCTTTTTGTAATGTATATACAGAACACGCTATATATAATTGTTATACTGTAATAACTTCTCTACGGAATTAGTAACTTCTACGGATTGAAACAGTATAATTAACAAAATTCAACAATGGTAGCAAAGACACGTCATTTTTTATATTATCTCGAAAATTTCATATCTGAGCGATTGATTTCATCGAATGGGGGACAGACTGTGTTATAACTCTTTATCCGATCAATCAGCCCTATTATTTGACGGGGGGGGGGATAAAACGAAATCAGGTAAGGCCAGATCTATAATTTATCGTCACGAAAACATGGTACTGTTGGGTTGTTGAAAGAATGAAAACTACCTTCAAGTCCATTCTACCTACAGTGGTTTTCTATTTTTAAATTTTCTCAGAACATGGTTGAAACATGTTCGGTTCAATGTTGTAATGTTATAACATTATGGTTTTTTCCATTATTTCGTCAAGCACGCGCTTGTTATTAAAATATATACAATACTTGTTTCTCCCAAATCTAATTTCCTTTAGAACTTGATATACGATATATTTTTTTTTACTTTATCATAATTAGTAAGTTGGAGTTTTTATGGTTTTATAAAAGTCTAGCTTTCCCCCTGGTCTCCACGTGGGACTCATGCTAGGTATTAGTGGGCTATGCTTCCTATAATTATCATAATGTATGCCTAGCAATTAAATGAAATACCTAAATATTTTTGTTTCCAAAGCCTTCTAGAAATAGAATCAGAACTATATCTATATCACACATAATTAGTAAGTTGGAGTTTTTATGGTTTTATAAAAGTCTAGCTTTCCCCCTGCTCTCCACGTGGGACTCATGCTAGGTATTAGTGGGCTATGCTTCCTATAATTATCATAATGTATGCCTAGCAATTAAATGAAATACCTAAATAGTTTTGTTTCCAAAGCCTTCTAGAAATAGAATCAGAACTATATCTATATCACACATCATTCATTGTATTCCATTACTAAGAATATAATACTATCCAAATGGTAGTTAGGAGTCTATTTATATTTTAATAATACTCTTTCATATATACATATTTAAAGAAGTAGCCAATCAAAACTAAGTAATATAAATATAGTAATAAATAAGAATGCTAAAAAAAAGATAAAATAAATTAGAAAATAAACGTATATCAAAACCAATTAGACTGGAAAGTCATTGAACAATCATCAA
>KZ652950.1:777527-789745 GCA_001010745.2 Gerris buenoi
AAAAAAAAAAAAAATGAATGCGACAATTGATTTAAAAACAAAACTGAATATAATAAATAGTATGAAGGAGGCCGTCAACTGTATGTACGATATACATATAAATGTAGCCTTTTGCTTTATTTTGAGCAAATAAAAGTGAACAAGAGGAGGGGGGGATCCGACTAACGAAAAATTCGACTTTCGAATGAGTTGCGGGAACGATCTAAATTCGTAAGTCAAGGTTTGTCAGAATTATTAACTTGATGACTTAGTAAAATGTAGTATGTAGGTCGCAGTATATAAATATAGGTGTAGTATATAAATACGTAGTTAAAAGCGAAAGAGGGAGTGTAAAACTGTTAAATTTTAAAAACAAATAAAGGCATTATTATTACTATTAGTTAGAAGTGAAAGAGGGAGTTAGATGGCATTCTCTAGGCATTCTCCTAAGGTTCGAAATAAATAATTGTTAAAGTAAAAGATAAGATAAGATGAGTGAGTGACGTGTTAGCGAGGGGTAGCTGTGCCCTTCTTAGAAGCTTGTAATACGAATCTAAGCTCTCAACTCGAATCAAACAATACCTACAGCTCGTATTAGTTGGGACACTTGTAACCCTTAATTGGACCCAAAGTATCGCTATCTTATCATTAATTGGTGGCTATTGCACCTAGTCGCTGGGGGCTCCATGACTTCTCACACAATAAGCACACGAATCGACGACCTAAATAATTGTTAGTTCAGTTTGAGCATTAGAATTAGAAGTGTCTGTTTAGCGACATTCGGGTCAAATGTGACCAATAATGCGGAAAGTTTTGCCTTTTATTTTAAGTGTGTTTATGTATATAAGAGAAAATAAAGTTAATTTTTAAAATATTTTGATATTTATTTTGCCTTTGAATTTTGGACATTATATTTATATGTCAATTTAGAACTTTTTTTTTATTATTAAGGCCTACAACAATACGATTTCTTATACATACTTGAAAATATTTATATTAATCTATTTGAAACAGTCTTAAAAAATAAAAATTTCAAAGTAACCATTCATTTAATTGCTTTATCACTCTTAAAAAGCCTTGGGTCCGATTTGACAGTAAATCTGACGATACCTGTCAAGGGGAAACACGATATAATGGAGTACGGTAATGTAAAATAAACACGTAGCATTTAGTTTAGCACATATTTTTGCTAGTGCAATTAAAATTTAAATGCTTCCGCTAAATGAGCTATCTTATGATAAGTGTATATTGTGCTCCCACAAAAAAAACTACCCTTCAGGCAGACATACCCCAACCTCAACAGCTATTGGCCTGATTTAGTGTAAATAATGACCAAGTGGTTAGTAAATAAACAATGATTAGAATCAACAAGTTAAAAAAAAAAAGGTTGCTGGTAAACCAGTAAGAAAATAGAATATTAACTTACCTTTTCAATGTAGGTGCACTGGTTGGGTTGAGCTGGATTCAAAATACGTATATATAACCAAACAAAACTAGTGGGGAGTAAATTAAAATATGACAACGCGCAAGGCAGAGCAACAGGTGCAGGTGGTAGCATGAAAATAGTATGATGCACGAAGTCGAGACGGAGGACAGAGTTCGGGCAGATTCGGCAACTCCCGCGCCCGCGCTCGCCGCGCCGACAGGCGGCAGCACCGAGATTCACAACTAGCGAACTATTTTACAATTATTTTCGCACGCACTTTGCACTTTCTTGACTCTTACATTGAGGCAATTTTTTTCAGAACAGCGTATCTAAATTTTAATTATAAGGTGGGTAAAACGGAAGGTATTGACTTTGACAACACAGTTTTTTATCCATCATCAATTTATTACTCGTCAAAAAAAAAAACAAAAAAAAACAACACATTTTTTTCTTTTTTGCCGCCCTTTAAAATCTGCCGCCCTGGGCCATGGCCCGTCCGGCCCCCCTGTAAATACGGCACTGACATACATACATACATGAAAAAAGTTAAAGTCAGATTCGGTTTTCGGAATCTATAAATAAGAATATAAAATAAAAAAAAAATCGAACATTTTTCAATTCAGACCAATGTTAAAACTTAAATTTTATATATATAGAATATAGATAGATATTTAGATTTCAGATTTAAGAATTTTAGCCATCTATTTACCTAAATATTTTACAAGCCTAATGCTTGTGTTGTATCAGTTCGTCAGTAAAAAGATGTCTTCCTGTATGTAATTACTAAATAAATAAAAGTATGTATTTTCAGCAAAACTAAGGGTGGTACATAGCCAAATTAACAAAAAGGATAAGTTCGTTGAAATTAGTAAAAGTAAAAGTTAGTTTTAGCTATAACTTTTGAACCATTCATTATAATAAAGTAAAACAAACGCCTTTAAATCTATTTATAGGTCGAAAGTAAAAATATATAATAAGTCAGGTAAGAGTATAAGTACAACGTTTTAGTTGAAGCTAATTCTTGGTGCATGTTATGGCGTTCTGTTTTTTCTTTAAATTTCTATTTTAAGTTAATAGGCCAAACGTATAAGATTTGAGATTTAAAAATAATAATTGGAAGGTTATTTTAATCAGAAAAGATATAGTTCGTTTATATAATCTCCAATAGCTAAACATTACATCATTTTAACTCGAGATTCAAATACTAAATTGTATTTTTTTATGCAAATAAAAAATAATTAATTACAAGGAAGACTTATTATAACTTGCCGAAGAATTCTGAAATAAAATTTTATTTTTCAAAATCCTGTCATCAAATATTTAAGAGCTAATAAAAAAGTATAAATATGGTTGGAAAGTTCGGGGTAAGAATGTATTCGGACATTAATCTATTCTAATAAATCTAAATGATTTTTTTTTTTTTTATTATTTCATGGGAAAAATAAATTTAGTAAATGTGTGTTCACGAGGAGAGTTAACATTTGACCTCCTACTCCAAGTATAGGATAAATACTAAAACCTCTTCAAAACCGTATCTTCTTATAGTCATGCGGGATGGCTGTATATAGAAACTTCCTTAGAAAATAAGTTTAGGGATTTCACAAGGATAAACTATAGTAAAATAACTTCTTTTTTGTGGCAAAAAGGTATTCCTAAAATTTTGCCTCACACAAGTGTAAAAAATCACCGGGAAGTACTTGCATCCAAGTACTTTTTAGTGTTTCGTAGGTTATTGTTATTAGTTATTGTTATTAGTTATTGTTATTAGGCATATACGTTATTATATGATGAAACTCTGAAAAAACATTTTTTTTTTCAAAAAAGGTTCCGACGATTTTGATTGAAAAAAATCCAAAATTGTGTCCATTTAAGTACAAATCTAACGATATAAGCCTTTTTCCGAGGAAACATCTAGTTCCTGAGAAAATGGCTTAAAACGCGGTCGGAGAGAGCCCGGGTTTGATTCCCCGCCCAAGAGAAGTTTTTTTTATGATAAATTTTGATAAAATGTTTAATAATAATAAAATGTACCAACGAAAACACAAAAACTAATAAATGGAATATACTGGGCTAAGTAATTATGAACTCGTATGTAAGAAAGTTTGTCTGAGTTGTCTCGTGCCGATTTTTTCCAAGCTATATGTCCCACAGATGAACTTAGCCGTCCACATATTTTTAAAAGGTACCCAAATATTAACTTATATACAAATTCTAGTTTGATGTTTTTTAGCACGCTATCTCCTGGACTATTAGCGTTTGGACATTAGCTTCAGGAAAAGGCCTCAAGCATTTTTATTTTCATACATAATATATTGGAAGCTTGCATCCAATTAAATCAGATTGGTTACTGAGCTTTTTGAACTAAAAGCATTATTTAAGTTGTTTTATCTCCAGTAGGAAGAAAAAGTTATGATTTTGGATTAGTTTAGAGGGACTAAAGCAGGTCTTTTCTTCCCTGAATCAAAAAGTAGGGAGAAAAAGTTATGATTTTGGATTAGTTTAGAGGGACTAAAGCAGGTCTTTTCTTCCCTGAATCAAAAAGTAGAGAGAAAAAGTAAAAAGTAGGGCGAAAAAGTAATTATTGCAACTTAATTATTTTATAAATAGCAGAAAATGAATGGTTAATGTAATGAAGTTGTTGAAATCAGGTTGGCGTCACTGCTTTTACGATCATGTTTATGTTTGTTTATAACCTGCATCTAAATAACGTTCTATTTGAGTTTAATTCCAATTCTTATTTATTTTTAATATTGAATCTCTTATATCCAGGGAATAATGGCTTACTTTACTCCCTAGGTGCATAAATAACTATTATGATGAATTTATAGTCTGTTAAGAAATTACGAGGACAGTTTTTTTGCCTTAACTCTATTTATTTTCTTTTTTTAAGAGGAATAATTCGTTTGCATAAAAATTGTAAATATATACTAATACTTGTTGATGCACTATAAATTAAACAAATGTTTCTCTCGTGGCAATCAGCAACGAAGTTAGAGAGAAATAACAGTTATTTCAAACTTAAGTATTGATTCATTCAGTTTATGATTTGAACAAAATGGTTTTGATCTTTTTTCCCCAGATACTATAACATTACAAATTAGAATCGATTTTTAAATTATATTGACGAAATGATTCTTGGGGGAGTTTGTTTTGGCTTGACGAGGTCGGCCCGATGGTTCAGGTCAGGTCAGTCATAGAGTGGACTGTTGCTACTCTAGAAGTGAAGATCGATTCAGTATTTATATGACATGCTTTATCTTCCTGCAACACGCGATTCAGGCTAATGGTATTCAGTGCAACTTCATTTAAATAATCTTTTCTAGAAAGGAGGCCGTTTTTAATAGCAACATCAATACTTGCTGAAATGATCGATTCGTGAATAAATAATTACGATGGTTAAAGAGAATATTGTTAAGTTCATAGGTTAAATGGAAGTTATTTGAATTGATTTCTTCTCTCACTCAGTTCAAATTACGCAAATCCCTTCCTGCGTAGTTGAATTAATTATGAATGAATTCTTCTTCAGCCGTATTATCAACCGTATTAATATAAGTCGGAGTAGGCGTTTTCACTGTAGATGTATACAATATAACTAGAGATGATTGGACTAAGCGATTCACCTATTTGTTTCAGCTGCCCAACAAAAGAAGAGAAAATCCAGCACATTCTCACTGAGTGTACTGGAAATATGGAAGATAGAAAAAAAACCTATATTCTCAATTAAACATAGAAGAAGATGCCTCTATAACAAAAAAAAATGTTTAGAAATATTAATCTCAAAAAAAAATTAAAAATTCACAGAAGACATTAATTATAAACCATAACCATGTACTGCATCTAATAAGTAAAATTTATAAATGCCAAAATGTGAGGTTTTCAAACCTCACATCTGGAAGGACTCGAGTCCTGCCAACCTGATTTATGTTTTCTGCGGTTTCCTCAATCAACCAAGCGAATGCTGGGTTGGCTCCATAAAAGTCGGCCGCGCAGCCGCATCAGGAACAAAATTACCTTGAAATTTGTAATTACCCACGTTGCCCAATTAAAATGGCTGCAGTTACCCTTACTACTGTTAAATTTTGCCAATAAAAGAATTTAATAAAAAAAGATAATTTTTAATACTCTCTGTTATTTAGTGCGTATTCTTCTGCGGGTTGCCTCCTAATGAATAGCTTTGATTTGTCGGTGAAATCCGCCTTACGAAGGGTGTATAGTCCGTTTCACTTTCATTAAGGCCCGTTTACACGGTGATAGTTCTACCACGATAGAACTATCACGCCAGTCTACGCCATAGAACTATCAAGACGATGTTTATATGTAAAAAGCAAACGGCATATTTAAACAGTCGTGTCGCAATCGCAAACAACAAAATCTGATATAAAATATGAAGCTAGCTATCATATGTGCTGCCTTTTTAGATCTTTTAACACGTGATATAAAAGTACATATACCTAAACAAACAATAAACCAATCAGTATCTAGTATCGAGCGTGGTAGTTCTCAAATCTGCCGTGTGAGTACTTTGAATACTGTGATAGAACACAGAACACTCAACTATCTCGTCAGACGAGATAGTGTGATGTTTGATAGTTCTATCGTGATAGAATCTATCACGTTGTATACACGGTGATAGTTGATGCGATAGTTGCGATCAACTATGACCGCGTAAACGGGGTTTAAAGGTAAATAGAAAAAAGATTCACATAAAAGAGATTCAGCTAAAAATAGAAAGAATTTACATAGAGTTAAGACAGACAATTCGCCTAACATCAGGCTAGCTAAACTTGCCAGAATTATTGAGGCAAGGGAGCGATAAAGTTAATATAAATCTGGCTTGATGAATTCGTTGGACAACGTTATCTCTCAGCGTTTGCGTAAACGTAAGCTTCAAAAGTAAAATTGATTTTTTTTAGGAATGGGAAAGATTCTACCATCACCATTCGATGTCGATGAGACAAACATTATTGAAGGGTGAGATTTGTACCAAGTTCCCCCCCCCCTTTACCCCACACTACCCTCTTCCACTTATCTTGAACTATGACATTCATCATGATTAATAATTCCTTAATATTCAGTATTTATTGCATTACACTCACTTCAATGATAGAGCCTCACGATGCCTAGTTATAGGTTTAAATTTCAGGGTTTATGTTTCTCAAGTTCTGAACTAGAACGTTTAAGGAACAGGTTAAAACTATTATTTCAAAAGCTTCATCATCACTTAGGGTGGTCCATGACATGCTGGGTCTCCATAGACCAGGGGCGGATTTAGCATCAAGTTTGGGTGGGGGTCACAACCGGGGGTCCAACATCTTAAAAACACGTTTTTACCGAAATCTAAAATTTCCACTTTTTAGGTTTCTATACAAAGTACTAAAAGAAACCTTATTTAACGGATCTGTCTGACTGTCTGTCCGTCTATTACACCTGATAATTTTAACAGTCGTACAGATTTTGCATTTTTAACGTGTGTAAAAAACAATCAACGCAACTCCTCGCCAACACTTCTTTGTAACAAACCTAACAATTTGAGGGGGGGGTCCCCCCTCTAAATCCACCACTGCCATAGACGGAGCGTGTCTAACAAAAATATATCTAACTAATAATATTTATCATTGAAAAATTATAATCTTGCATTCATTAAAATCATTTCGTATCGTTTACAATCTCGAATATAAGAAATGTTATCAAATGTATAAATAATACACAAGATCAAAATGCAAAACAGGAAATGGATGCAAACACGGAATAATTAGTAATAAATATATTCCGACTCCTAAAAAAAAAAATATAATGTATGAATTATACAAAAGAAAATAATGTAAAGTATTTATTGATTATGCATATAAAATTGATTTTGCCAAGCAACTTGCCTATTTTAATATGCAAAATAATTCATTAAAGTGAATATTTAAAAAATCGAAATGTCAAAAAAAAATCAATAATATAATAGCTATTAAGTTATTGAGAGAAAACCGTACATCTTGATTTTTTTTATTGATCATAGGATCATTTTTATGCGTTATGGTAATATTTAATTTTTTTGTTATGTACAATTCTTAAGATCAGAGGTCATAAAAATTACATCAACCTTTCGCTTTTTGCTAATCTTTCTATTGTTCTTGAGTTCTTGTCCACCTTTAGGTCATTAGTTATTTGGGTGCACAACGGAACGGCACGGCGTGCATGTATACACCCTTACAATGATTAATTTATATTAATTATACAACAAGTTACATGCAGCATATGAATGAATGGATTGTTTTATTTCACCATAATTTTGTTACATTACATTTTTTTTTTTTTTTTAATAATACTTGAGAATTACAATGTTTAATCATAAATACATATAAATATTAAATGAAAATAACTATAAGAATAAATAATTAGATAATTGATGGTGAGGACCCTCAGTAGAGAAAAGAAACTCAAGAACAATAGAAAACATTCAGCTGTCGCTGCGTATGTCTGTGTCTGCTTCTTGTGGGTATAATGTATCAATTATGCTAATGTTGTCTAGTATTATAGTTTATTTGAAGACAATAAAGAATAGTTGTAGAGTAAAAACCTATCATTAAATTAACCCGACTACACAATCTTATGAAATTCTGAGCATGAAGTCCTAGAAAATAAATTTAAAATTATTGTTTGCTTCTCTGCAGGCTACTTTCGACAAACCATCCAAATTTCACAACAATTAGATGAGTAAGTTGAAGATGTAGGTTTAAATAAATATATGTCTGTGCGCATGTGTTTAAATAAATATATGTCTGTGCGCATGTGTTTAAATAAATATATGTCTGTGCGCATGTGTTTAAATAAATATATGTCTGTGCGCATGTGTTTAAGAAAGAAATGAGCGCAGTAGGTTAAAACTTATATGAGTCCAACAATGGGCTAATTATGACCTACCATACTAATTTTAATTAAATTAAAGTTTTTAAGATATGTTGGTTCGCAAAAATTTAGCCACAAATAGTCGAAAGATACATACGAGAAACCAAAAATGTTCCCTGATGTCTGAATCGGATTTCTGTCTTGGATTTTTTGAAACTGGAGACATTAAATTTCGCTCTTCAGAACCACTACAGCTGCATTTATCTTCGGTAAGGTCGGAAGTAAAAATCTTATTTTCAACTATGTACAAATTAATAAAGTAGTGTTTAAGGTAAATATGAATATATATCACCTATTATTTAAGAATTATGTCCTTTGTCTCAAAAAGTAATAAACGCTAAATTACAAGTTGAAATAAAAAACCTATATTTCCAATTTTTATCTTTGCATTTATTTTAACCTTTTAAAATATAGGTCCCTTTTTTATAATTTTTTAAAAAGTTTTTGTTAGTATTTTAATCCTTCAGTTTTTAAAACTTATTTTTCGTTTTTACTTAATTTTAGGTAAAATATTGGTGGCAGAAAAAAAATTGAAGTAATATTTTCTTATTTCTTGCCTTAAATTTCTTAAATCTGCCAGATAATTGCGGCTGGGGTGGTTTCTTCTATTACAGGAGTGGATGAATGCTAACTTTCGTTTACATGGTACCCCAAAATTTATCTCAAACCATTAAAATATTAAGGGGGAAGGGGAGACCTTTGAACCACCCTTTTAAACAATTATTATACAATTGTACAGCTACAAAGTTGCTTTTAAACTATTATTATAAATTTATCACTTCACTAAACAAAAACTCTTCTGCTTATATCAGGTTGAAAGTTTACATTGAATGTTTCATTATTACATTAGATGATTTAAGTGAAGTTTTAATGAAATCGATCCGTTAGAACATATGATGTTGGTGAAAACTTGAGCGTTGAGCGCGAACGCTTAGGCGGATAACGTTGTCTAACGAACTTGTCTTAGGCATTGGTAAAATTAACATGTGTACTAAAATTCACCAAAATCCATCGACTTTTAATCAAGTTATCACACGTTTCCAACATACAGACAGGATCCATAGTTTGTAGAATATAAGGTTTGTTCCAACCTCCAGTTCCGAATCAGTTTCGGATTAATCCGTGATTGTCCCTGATTGACATAATGCGCATGCGCGATCATTGACCGTTGGGAATTGATTTGTGATTTCGTTTTTGTTGGAACGCTCCTTTCTCGAACCAAACTGTTTGATGTGGTAGGTTTTTTTAGCACTGTTATAAAAAAAACTTGTTTTAGTAGACTCACGGCACACACGTATTTTTTTTATTGATATAATCCTGAATGCTCTTTTGTTTTAAAAAACAAATATTAATCTGTCTTGTTAGAGATAGAAAATTTTCTGAAATAAATCGGATTCTTTCGATATTTGTTTGAAAATTGAATAAGTACCAAAAGTACATCTTGGAAATAGGTCCAATTTTTATTTTTTTCAGAAATATCTAGAAAATGTCATTATATGCACAAAAATTAATCATCGCATTCGTACAAAATCATTTTAAAAATAAGATTTGAATCACAAGAAAGGAAAATAATAGGCGAGCGAAATCAAAACAAAAACAATAAAGCGGAAGGTTACGTTTCTGTTCACCGAAATTCAATCCCAAACTACTAGTCCTTGCCTCCGATCGCTGACTGCTCTGACTGGTACCAAACCAATCTGTGATTCAATCAGAGCGTGGTTGTAACATCCGACTAACAGTCAGAGTCAGTAAGAGATTGAGTTTGGGCATCGTTGGAACGCCCTGTTCATAATGCACATGCGTCGACAGTTCCAAACCAGTTTGGAAGTGCGGTTGGAACAAACCTATAGAATGCTTGCTTAAGCTCGCTTCAACTACCTCTGACCTCCAGAATTATTGAGATGAAATTTAAAAGTGAGTCAGTAACAGTGTTCAGTTTGATATTTATGTATGACTCAAATTTCTCTATCACCTTTTATCTCATCTCATTTGAATTATGTAAGTTCTTTTAAGGAATTATTTTTTTTACTATTAATTGTATGTAATTTACTAGGGTTTACTTGGAAGGAAAGATCGATATTAGTTTATCTTTTTATAATCACAGAGAAAATTATAAAGGGTAAGAAAAAAAGTGCATTTCTACAACACCCAACTATTCAACATAATGAATTGTTTGTTGCTATTATTAGAATGTTAATAATCGAATCGGTTCTTATCTTACTAGACACTATTGTGGTTCAACAATAAACACCGGTTAGAATTTATTAAAAGAGATTATTAGCATGTTCGTGTGTTCAGAGGACATAGTAATTCATTTTTGCGTGTACTAAGGAGTGCAAAGGTTACCATTAGAAGGGAATGTCATATGTGATCTTATCTAGCAGTCTTTTGGGTATCATAAGCAGTTTTTAAAGCCGGCCAAACACATTGCGGTATATCTTACAGGTAAATCTGTACAGGTGAGTCGGAGCGTGTTTATCATAACTGTACAGTTATGTCATAACTTGATAGCTGGTCATAACTTGCGTAGGTTTACCTTTAAGGTATAACGCAACGCAAATGGCTGGCTTAAGGCAGAAACTTATTCTCTGATTTAGGATAAAACGAATGAAGAAAATGAGCTAAAGGTGGATGTGACTGAATACAAAAGAGTAAATTGGACAGATCACGGACTTTTTATTCATTTCTCTCTTAAACAAGAAGATAGAATTACTGTAAATGTATAAAATAGAGACGTATCAAAGAGCTGAACCGCACTTGTGAGTAAGTATAAGCTACTACAAGTTACAAGAACGTCAGACAAAAGATAACCAACTGACAAACAAATTACAGAGTATCAATAATCTCCTGGACTTTAACAACTTTATTAAAATATCATTTAAAATGGCAAAAAAATCGTAGAAATACTTGTTCCTAATGTTACTGGGCAAAGTGGTTCTTCTTACTCACTAAATAGTTCGCAAAATAGTAGATTCCTGCATTTACTTCTCCGTCCTGCTTTCCCACACTCCGCAGTGTTCCAACTTACGAACATAAATAATATGCCTCTACTAGCCAGGTAACATCGTACAAACTTGCTGAAAAAAAAGTTGGCAACAATGACTTTAAACAGAACAGCTGGTGAAGTTTATATTATTGTCGAGTGTCAGTAGTTATTGATTGTACTTTTGATTAATAACTAACTTTAGGAAAAATATAATGTACTACTCAAGCATTAAGTGTCTTCACTGCACTCGGGAAATCATTCCAAGGGTTCGCCTGAGTTTCGTGCGTAAACATTACTCTCGAGTGCAGCAAAGTGTCACTTTGCGCGCTAGTTGCACAAATGAATATTTTTATGATTATATGCTTTTTTACATGCTTTTAAAGGTTTAATTATTGTAGCTGTAAAATAACCAGCATTTGATGTAGTCTTTGTAGATATAATCATTTCATATTTTTAAAGATTTATATTAAAATTCCCTCATGTATTTGTATCTCATTTTAATACATATATATTTATTACTTTTGATTTAAATTTCAATTGTTTGTTTCATGAGTTATACTTTATTATTTTAAAATTCAGTCCGCAATTTTATTTTAATTTATATTTTCATTGAAAACATTCCTTTATCATATCAACCTCCTTATCAGTTAAGGTTGGGCATGAGTCCCATGCAATTCCCTCTGTACTCAACACGTATAAACATCACAATGGAATTATTCATTTGCTACTTAAATTAGTTAATATTAATCCGTCTAGTCCAGGAGAAAGCGAGCAAAAAAAGGTCTGACCAACATTAAGCTAGAATTTTGTGTATGAGTAAAAGTGATTTACACCAAAACATTTACTAGTAATTTAAAACATATATATAAATTACTAGTAAATGTTTTGGTGTCTTTTAAGAATATGTGGTTGGCTAAGTTCGTCTGCGGG
>KZ652950.1:809366-831040 GCA_001010745.2 Gerris buenoi
TTTTCTGCATTTATTATTAAAATCTAACAATCGTAGATAAAGTACGGTACGCAACTCGTGCGAAAACGGCATTTTGCATTGCTCGTGTGATTTTTACTACCCTCGCTGTCGCTCGGGTGTAAACTCCACACTCGCATGCAAAATGCTACTTTCCACACTCGACGCGTAATGTACTATTCCGTGTAAAAAAATTAAACAATTCTGACACATTTAAAAAATAGTCTGCCAACTAGTTTGATGCATGGTTTGCTCGCATCCTATCACGTATTTATTGACGGGTTTGCTTTCTACAACCCTTCATTTTCCAGTTTGTTCCTTGTTTTCGATTTACAAATAGGCAGACAGACAGACCGACAGAGACGGGATGGAAAATGTTCCCTGATGTCTAAAACAAATTTCTTTTTTTTTTTAAATTTTTCAATCGGGGCAAAAAAAAAAATGTCGTTTTCCAGAACGATTACATAGCTTCCTGTTACCTTCAGTAGGATCGAAAGCAAAAATGTCAATCAAATAAATAATAGGTATTTGTAATGATTTTGGACATTTGTTTTTCCCATAAAGACGAACAGCTTTTAAAAAAAACATAACCTGCTATTATTAACCTCTCTTCTTACTTATGACATCGTATTGGCATTCAGCGCTATAGAACATGAGGACACCAGTTATATCAGAACAATATTTTTTGGTGTTTGAACCTTGCTTCAATTGGAAGATACATACTCTTTAAATACATAGACCAAGCAGACATCTGCCTTAATCTTTATTATTTTCGGGTATTGTACATAACGCTTAATCATTTGGGCAATCCCCAAAAGGTTACGCCTTCTTGGAAATTGACAAGTAACCAATAATCTTTTCGAGTACTTTAGCTGCAACAGTTGCTTAGTTTGGATAAACAACTTTCTACAAAAAGTGAATCTCTTTCGTGATTAAGGATAATCTTCGTATCCATATATAAAGGTCACGAGGTCAAATTCACAAAAATTACAGCTGATAAAAACCTATAACTAAAAGTATTAACAATATCGACAATAAATAATCAAAAATTGATCATACATCCTCTAATATTAACAACTCAATTTTAATTCTACCTTCCTCGTTTTTAATTTTTTTTCTTCTAAACGAAGATCTGTCATTCTTTATTATACAATGCAAAAGATGCTTTGAAGAATACATTGAATGGACTTTAAATTTGTGTATAAATTTGCAGATAAAGTGAAAATTGTATACAATCGAAATCGAATGTTTATGTTGGACAAGTTAAATTAGGGGAAATAACTTTACACGTACATCTCTAGTCTACTATTAAATCTTATACAATATGCATTCGAAGATGAAGATGAATACGTCTCCCTCGAAACCTATAATTCCAGAGGTGATGCAATCAAATATTGCCTTAGGGATGAATCAATAGAGGCTTAGTTGCACTTATCAAGTGTACGATAGTGTTTACCCAATCACTGAGGCATCGAAAGTCAGTCTGTATAACAGCTTCAGGGGAAGTATAGGGCAAACCATTATTTCATTCACGGTTTCAATTCTGTTAGATTTTTTTTTTTTAAAGAATAAGTTACTGAACGATATGAATAAACCATATGCAGTATCTGTAGTCGTTTATATTCAGAGAAAATTAATTCATAATCCCGAAAATAGGTCCGGTCAAATCGGAAGCGAAATCTGTGGACTGTAATATTGCACTATCTTGGTCAAACAGAAGGTGGCTGTCCTCGGCGGACATATTTGCAGTTTTATTTTCCACAAGAGAGTTCGCGGCTTGCAGTTTTATTTCCCACTACAGAGTTCGCGGTGGACAGATTTGCAGTTTTATTTTCCACTAAAGAGTTCGTGGCGGACTGGAAGCAACAGACCAAAGTATCTACTGATTACTGATCAATAGATTGATTTTGTTCTGGAGTGCTTTTTTTTTACATGGTAATATGCGTCATCTAGACTATTTTGGGTTTTTTTTTTCTTTTTCCTTTTTTGTCTTCTAAATATCGAAATAATTTTAGGTTGTAGGAGAGTTTGACACTTCTAAAATTGTTTTTCAGGCATTCAGAAATATGAGAAAAAACCCGCCTTTAAATGAACTCAATTCAAGGCGCCATTCACTCTTTTTACTTGATCATATAAAGAGAAAGTATTATGGTGGCGGCGAAAATTCGATTTTGAAATTTTGATGGATTTACACGTCTTGAGGTCTCCTGAGTCCAGAAAAGAGGTTTCAATAAACGTCTATTTTCTGACGTCTGTCTGTGCACATGAGCTTTAACTACTCGGCCGATTATGGCGAAATTTAGCATACATGTTTAGAAAAATCATACTCGCACAACGCTCGCGTAAACGTGAGCTTCAAATTTAAAATTTGAATTTCTGGACGAGAAAAGATTCTATCATCTATTCGAATGAAACAAACTTTTTTTTTTTACATATAATTCTTTTTTAATAAAACCAACAGCAACACCGATATGAAGTGATAATGATCGTTAAAACTATTAAAGTGGACCTCATCGTTTAAAAGAGAGAAAACAACGTTTTTACCGATAAATTACGTTCTAACGTAACTATTTTAATAAAACTTCGTATACCTACAACGTTTACAGTACCAATTGAAACAGGCATGTGAAATTTCAACTAGATGCAAGCAGGAGTTTTTGTGTAATAAAGTGATACATTTTAGTTGAAATGAAGATGCGGTTAAGTTGCCATGTTAAGTTAAGGAATAAGTAGAAAGGCACCCTACTCCTCCGCTACCCATCTCTCTATTACAATCATTCTCTTTAACTATCAACTCATCATGATTAACTATTATCTTAATATCTAAAATTTATTGAATTAAGCTCGCTTCAATGATAGAGCCACCCGATGTCTAGTTATAGATATTAAACCACACAGACTACGATATAGAGAATATGCTAGTCCCGCAACAATGGTACGTATTCCCTTATAGTATGTTTTAAAAATTCTGTCCACTTGTACCAAACTTTCTCATACATACTAATACATTATACAGGGTGATTGGCGATATGTGTACAAAAATAAATAGGGAGATTCTAAACATCATTGGCTACAAAAAACGTCATATAAACCATGGGTCTATTCTCAACCGTTTACCGTTTTCCCACAAGATCAAATTTGATTATTTTTTTTTAAGATCGCATACCTTTGCACATAAAAACACTTATTGCTCCATAAGTATAAAAGCTAGAACAATATTTTGGGTTTCGTTGTAATTGCTGACAAAATTTACTATAAGAAAAATGTTATTTTAATTTTCACATAGAATAATACTATATATAGAAGGAGGGTCACTGATAACATTGAAGCCAACTTCGGTTGTGTACCTTATCTGCGTTCTAAAAATTCATTTTTGTAATTTGTGACGTCATAACTCTAAAATTATTTGCCTTCGGTTTTTTAATTTAATTTTTTTATTAAATTATAATTATTGATAGTCAGTTTAGTTTATTGTAATATTTTTGTTGTGTTTTATCTTATTTTAGCTTGAAATATGCTAAAAATAATGTTTATTATATCATGCCGGGCGAGTTGAAAAAAATGACGTCAGAGTAAAACGTAAATAATAACCAATGGCAGGGCTTGTTTTCTTGACGTTTGTGAGCGGGCTTTGAATAGTTACTAAAGCGTGGCCAACCTTCTCCAGCTTAAATGAAAAAAAAGTGTTATGTTGGTCCCCTGGTCTAAGGGACACAACCTCTCGGCAAAAGTTGGCTTCAGCCTCTTATCAGTAATTGCTTAGGATTTCGATTCTATGCTTCTTCTATATATAGTATTATTCTAAGAATTTTCATAACTTCAAATTAAATGACAAAAAATTCATAGAAATAAAATTTTAAGAAAAAAATTAAAACATCAATTGTTTATTGGTTCCATAACTTGGTAAAGAGTTAAGAGCCAAGCTAAAACTAGGCGGACTTCAGGAAAAACTTCCTTATTTACTAACGTTTCGATCAGTATGCATATTATTACCTATTCATATGGGGGAATTTTTAGTAAACATCACTGAAAGTAAGAAATAAAGATGTTTATTGTTGCAATTTTTGACTTACAGGTGAGTAAATAATTAAAAAACATATTACAGAAGCAAGATTGGTTTAGTATACTGATCTACATGTCAACAATAACTTTCTACTACTTTCAGTGATGCTAACTAAAAGTTCCGCCATATGAAGAGCTAATAAAATTTGATCTTGTGGGAAAACGGTAAACGGTTGAGAATAGACCCATGGTATATACGACATTTTTTGTAGCCAATGATGTTTAGAATCAACCTATTTAATTTTGTACATATATCACCAATCACCCTATATAATTACTTGGTCCAGTATTTTCCATTTATTTAATAATTATTGAAAATTTACCATAAAAATAGTTCCGCTCCAGCAGGGAATCGAACCTGGGCTCTTACCATCTACATTTATAACTCGATTTTTTTTCGGAGTGTTTGGTGGTTGAGCCCCCAAAGTTTGAGCTAGAATTCACTTCTTAATTATGAGTCATGATTTTTCTGATCATTTATGCTAAATTTAAAAAAAAAATGGGTCACGTCTGCAGAGATAACATGCAATTTATATTTAATAAGAAATTTTATTATCAACAGTGAGTGCCACATTTAAGTCGAGAGGAGGTACGTTTTCTATCTGGATATTTTTTAGAGACCCCCTTTAAAAATTTGACTATTAAGTTTTTCATTTTTACCAGAAGAAGATAAATAGGGAATTTTTTCTACATTGTCATAAGATAAGATTCCAATTATAGTAGAACCTCGCTAAGCCAGACCCCCCTATTTCGGACATCAAGTTAATCTAGAGGGAGCTCAATAATTTTCTAATAATGTACAATCAATAAACTTTGAATTTACATCAATAAGATGCTAAGTTTTTTTTTTTAATCTTAAATCAATTTGTAGATTTAAAAAGTGGATCTACGTTAAGACTAACCAGTAATGTTTTCGACAAAGGCACAGATTTTTCAATAGTTTGACTCAGCTAAAGTTAGTTTTACAGACATTTTAATGTAATTCCATTAAATCCGGACTTTCGGGGATCTGGGCAGTGTCTGGTGCCATCAAAGTGGATTATCAAGACTCTACTGTACGTCATAGAAAATGAAAGAGTGCAGTGATTATACTATTGGAATGCACGATGAATGATAAATATGTTCAGCCTCAACTTTAAGTTCACATTAAATATTTTTTTATATGCTGACTGTTTATAGTATGTTTTAATAGTATGTTTATAGTATGGTATGGTCCGATATGGTCAAACCTTAAGAAAACAATTTAGGACGCCTCAAATTGCACATAGATTATTGAATGAAGGTGTTTTCAGCCAATAGTACATACAGATATGGTACTTTTTTTTGTTGCTCGCTTCTGTTATTTTATTTTTTTAATTTTTTTCCTTTCACATCTTTTATATAATCGAGTAGTGTCCGGACGGGCGACGACGCACCTCTAAATGATTTATAACGTTAAAAATTGATGAGCCATAAGCTGGGATTGAACCAGTGATCTCCAGAATCTGGTNGACACAACTTGACTAAACTGTTCTTAAGTCAGCAAAAATATAATGCAATGAATTAGTGTTCCGTGTAAGAACAATACAGTTATCATTTCCCTGTGTTTCTTTAAGGGATTTAAGAGCGACTAAAGAAATATACCCATATCCTGCACATTTACCTTGCAACAAAGAGTAATTGCCCTCGGTAATAAAACCGATTGTTTCTCTGATATTACCAGTCCTCACATTGTCAACGTCACCCAACCACAACTCTTCCATTTCACCTCTATGTTGTTCAACAATATCTTTAGACGAAGGTAATTCATTCTTCGGCACATCCTTTGAACGTAACTTCTTTCTTAGTTTGGCTAATCTTCTCAAAGTTTGTTTATGTTTGAGCTTGATTTCACTTCTCTTAGCTTTGTTCGGATCAGGATGTTGTGGTTCTACAGGAGGACAGTCCTTGTGTTCTAAGTCAGAAGATGTAGGAAGGTAGATTCGTGACCCGCTGCTCAATTTACCATGAGATACTAAGTAGACCCGAACCAACTCATCTGATTCCCATTCTTGTTGCAGCTTCTTCCAAGGAATATCAAAAGGGTTCGATACTCCTAACTTTTGAAAATTTGGTCTTTTTGCAGGAGGTAACCTAGACAAAGAAAAATAAATAAAATGATTACAAGATAAAAAAAAAAAAACTTTTTTATATACAAGGTTTTTAAATTTTCATTTGAATCATATGTAATGTTGATAATATAGTTATAATGATAGTTCTGAATTTATTTACTTCACACAAATGACAACCATCTAGAGAGCTGATCTCAAACCTATTAAAGGACAAATCTTTGTACAACGGATCTCACCAACACCGAATCTAAACCGTGCCATTGATATACCCATAAGAGATTGTAGCGATATAAGCTGTTTTCCCTGGAAAAATCTAGTTTCCAAGATATTGATGAAAATAAATCTGATTTTGTTGAAAATCAAAAAACAAAAAGTAAACAACCACCTGTTGAATGCATTTTAAATAATATATTAACTAAGCATCGCGTATGTTTAGATAAGTGAGTTAAATGCAATAAACATGTAATATTTAGCAAATTATTATTAGTTAATCATAATAAGTTTATAAAGGATGATTGGAGTGGGAATTCTCATTTCATTTGGAAGGTTCTAGAGTAACCCTGCTAAAGGTTAGTTTACAGTTACAATCACAGCTAGCAGATCAACAAGTGTATCTGTCTGAATTATATGTCTGTACAAACCAATGGCAGGGCTGTTTTCTTGACGTTTGTGAACGGGCTTTGAATCGTTACTAAAGCGTGGCCAACCTTCTCCAGCTTAAATGAAAAAAATAGTGTCATGTTGGTCCCCTGGTCTAAGGGACACAACCTCTCGGCAAAAGTTGGCTTCAGCCTCTTATCAGTAATTGCTTAGGATTTCGATTCTATGCTCCTNTCCAAAAAAGTGGTTTTTAAAAAATGTCTGACTGTCTGGAGCCTAAACTATTGGGAGGAAGTTAATGAAATTTGGCATAACATGTTCAGAAAAATCATACCCAAAGGCAAAATTGAGAAATGAATTTTGGCCCAAATTTTGGAGGCGCTACCCCCCAAAAACTCTGGAAAAAAAAACCCTCAAAATGGTTTTTGACAATTTTTATTTAAAAAATTCTAAAATTTAGTCTATTTAAATACGAATCTAACGATATAAGCTGTTTTCCCTGGAAAAATCTAGTTTCCAAGATATTGATGAAAATAAATCTGATTTTGTTGAAAATCAAAAAACAAAAAGTAAACAACCACCTGTTGAATGCATTTTAAATAATATATTAACTAAGCATCGCGTATGTTTAGATAAGTGAGTTAAATGCAATAAACATTTAATATTTAGCAAATTATTATTAGTTAATCATAATAAGTTTATAAAGGATGATTGGAGTGGGAATTCTCATTTAATTTGGAAGGTTCTAGAGTAACCCTGCTAAAGGTTAGTTTACAGTTACAATCACAGCTAGCAGATCAACAAGTGTATCTGTCTGAATTATATGTCTGTACATGAGAAAGTTAGTCTGAATTGTCTCGAGCAGATTTTTTTTAAGGGAAGTAACAGTCGAAAGAACATGCTGTACACCTTCTTTAGATTGTTACTCCCTTGCGTTTTTTATAAGGGAAGTAACTGTCTAAAGAAGTGCCCAAAATATTGTTATATTTCAAAGAGTAGGTAAAAGTTTATGTGTTTAAAAAATGTGGATGATCCTTCATAAATTTCCAAAAATTATTCTGGCCACTTATTTAAGATAATACTTTTATTCACAACATATATCAAAGTACAAAATATACAATTTATAAAAGATAAACCTAATTATTTACAAATACATCATAATTGTATGCATACAAATATTGCAAACATGTTCATAATGAAGATTCTAAAAAAAAAAAACTGATACATCAGTGAATTTATGAATAAATCACTAGTTTAGAGCACTTTTGTTTTACAAATAGTAATTAGGTATTAAATAGTAGCTATTGCGGTTTTAAACAATAAAAAGATTAATTTTAACTTACATTCACCAGTAATTACAGAAAATTCAATTGTTTTTCGTAAGTATGTTTCTTTTCGGTTTGAGACATTTTATTGTAAGTTAAAAACTCAATTGCTTCATAAATTCAAAAAGCTGTAACAGTTTCAGTTTGAAAATTTACTCACATTCTTATTTTTTTTATTATGACATACTGCTATAAAAAAGACAGGTGTCTTGAGACCACTCAAATTGCACAATCTAGACACAACTTGACTAAACTGTTCTTAAGTCAGCAAAAATATAATGCAATGAATTAGTGTTCCGTGTAAGAACAATACAGTTATCATTTCCCTGTGTTTCTTTAAGGGATTTAAGAGCGACTAAAGAAATATACCCATATCCTGCACATTTACCTTGCAACAAAGAGTAATTGCCCTCGGTAATAAAACCGATTGTTTCTCTGATATTACCAGTCCTCACATTGTCAACGTCACCCAACCACAACTCTTCCATTTCACCTCTATGTTGTTCAACAATATCTTTAGACGAAGGTAATTCATTCTTCGGCACATCCTTTGAACGTAACTTCTTTCTTAGTTTGGCTAATCTTCTCAAAGTTTGTTTATGTTTGAGCTTGATTTCACTTCTCTTAGCTTTGTTCGGATCAGGATGTTGTGGTTCTACAGGAGGACAGTCCTTGTGTTCTAAGTCAGAAGATGTAGGAAGGTAGATTCGTGACCCGCTGCTCAATTTACCATGAGATACTAAGTAGACCCGAACCAACTCATCTGATTCCCATTCTTGCTGCAGCTTCTTCCAAGGAATATCAAAAGGGTTCGATACTCCTAACTTTTGAAAATTTGGTCTTTTTGCAGGAGGTAACCTAGACAAAGAAAAATAAATAAAATGATTACAAGATAAAAAAAAAAAAACTTTTTTATATACAAGGTTTTTAAATTTTCATTTGAATCATATGTAATGTTGATAATATAGTTATAATGATAGTTCTGAATTTATTTACTTCACACAAATGACAACCATCTAGAGAGCTGATCTCAAACCTATTAAAGGACAAATCTTTGTACAACGGATCTCACCAACACCGAATCTAAACCGTGCCATTGATATACCCATAAGAGATTGTAGGAACATAAGAGAAGAAAAATGTGTACAAGTAAAGAAGTACAGATGCTGAAAAATTAAACCGATACGATACCTAGGACACAAGTGTAAACAAACCTGGTTCAAATAATGGTCACATGTCAAATAATTTATTTCTTTGTTTACTTTTCCTTTTTTTGCTGTCATTCAATGTTTACCTCTTAATAAAAAATCACAAATTTGAAACCTGTCAAAATGAAGATTGTAAACTTAAATAATACTATATATAGAAGAAGCATAGAATCAAAACAACAAGCAATTACTGATAAGGGACTGAAGCCAACTTTCGCCGAGGGGTTGTGTCCCTTAGACCAGGGGACCAACATAACAAAACTTTTTTTTCATTTAAGCTGGAGAAGGTTGGCCACGCTTTAGTAACTATTCAAAGCCCGCTCACAAACGTCAAGAAAACAAGCCCTGCCATTGGTTATTATTTACGTTTTACTCTGACGTCATTTTTTTCAACTCGCCCGGCATGATATAATAAACATTATTTTTAGCATATTTCAAGCTAAAATAAGATAAAACACAACAAAAATATTACAATAAACTAAACTGACTATCAATAATTATAATTTAATAAAAAAATTAAATTAAAAAACCGAAGGCAAATAATTTTAGAGTTATGACGTCACAAATTACAAAAATGAACTTTTAGAACGCAGATAAGGTACACATCCAAAGTTGGCTTCAATGTTATCAGTGACTCTCCTTCTATATAAGTATTATTCTATGATTGTAATTGTGGGACATGTCAAAAGAAATAAAATAACTTGTGGATTTTTTCCAAACTAACTTTCCATACAGCAAAATTTGCTGACAACGAATTAAATTCTGCTGAAAGACGGCTAAAAGTATTAAAATAATGCATCGTCATCATGTTCTGAGCTATTCAAAAAGTTTCAAATGTCTAGCTACTCGGAAATTTAGTTAAAAATCTATTGCAAGATTTGTACTGGACAAACAAACAAGAAAGCAAGCTAATAAAAACTATTAGTCTACTAACTAGTAGTAAAAATGCATTAAACTTAAAAAGTTCTCTTAAATACTTGTACAAGAAGTAACATTTACAGACTTACCTAAAATAATTTTCTCTATTATTAGAATTAAGTGTGCTGAGATTCTCTGTAGAAGCTTCAGAGTTAAGTATAAACTTAGGTTTCAAGCTGGTATCTGTTTCGACTATATCAAAGTCTCGGAGCCCAGCAGCTCTGGCACCATTGTGTACCAAACACAGCCAAATACGCATTCCCCAACCAGATGGACAAATAACATCCACCCCACAACCATAACCTGCAATATGATGTAAAGAATAAATAGATGTATATTTTTGGTTATCACGGTAAAAAGTACAATACTAATAATAAAGGCATAAAATATAACCAAAGCAAACACTGAGAGCTTGGTTTGGTAGGTACCCAACAAAAAGGTGAGTAATATTGGGCTTGGGAAATTAAGAGACAAATGAAATTTAGTTTTCCATAAAAATACTTTCAGAAGTATGGGTCATAAATTAAATTCGCTTCTTTGTTCAGAAGATTTGAACATTGCAAGGGATGCCTCTGAAAATTGTAAATATGTTACTTAATATCAAAATTGTCTTATTTCTATATTGCTTCGAATATAAGAGGAACTTTTTTTCCTTTTTTGCATAGCAAAAATCGGGATGCTTTTTATAATTGACAAAGTCAAGAGTTCAACAGATTGAAATAGCATTTGTTCTGTAAGCAACGTTGTGTGATCAAATAACCTATTTTCTACAAAAATCTCGTTTAAGTACGCCGAGATTGTAGTTTTACTTTTTATTTCCAATTTTCTGATTTTTTTTGGGATATTACTGTCGGGTTTTTCATCCGGGGCTTCATTAGCAGGAATTTTAACGAGTTCAATTTCTGATGTGATGTTGGGTGGTGGGGATTCTAATGTATCTAGCTCAGTCCTCTTTCTGTTCCTTGAATGTTGTCTTCTAGGTTTATGTTCCCTATCACGAAGATTCGTTATGAAGCTAAAGATAAAAGAATAGGGGTTCAATTTGCGGAACACTACGGTAATCAAGTCACGAAAAAAACAGTTTAACGTTAATGAAATGTCAGATGCGATGTTGGCTCAAAGAAAAATTAAACTTTTAAATACATCAAATCAAAGCAAGCCTTCACAGGGCTGAAGAAAGGTTGTCCTCCTCCAAGTTGTCTATAGAAGAGAAAAAAAAGGTTGTCCATGGAATAGATAAATTCATCACCAATCAAAGGAAAAAGGGGATTCCAATTCTCATAAAAGCTATAATATAAACAATTTTATCTACTTGCGGCAGTAAAATGAGGCATTATTGAACCGATTTTGGGCAGAGAAATGTAATTTTACTGCCTAGGCGGTAAAAGTCAGGAAAAATTTTACAGCCTAGGCAGTAAAATTTATTTTACAGCCTAGGCAGTAAAATTTTTACTTTTATAATGTTGGCAATAACATTTTATACTATTATCTCTATCTTATAACATTTTATATTATAGTTTAATAAGCAGTATTTAATAAATAAACGTTTTAATTTTAAAATAATTTGTTTATATTTTGTAATTATGTTAAATACGTTCAATGAAGAGTAGATCTTTAATTAAAAGAATAGCGGAGTCACTGGCCACACTGCCGCGTCATGTAAACATCCAACATCTATTATTATTAAAGTCATTCTAGATTAGACTAGCTACTTTTCTTGATTTATCCTAGTTACTTAATTTCTTTTAAGCAATCGAAGATATTTTTAATTCTTTTAGTAATTTGTTAGTAAAAATATAAATAAATATATTATATTGCGTGCATTGTTCATTCAAAAGTGATGTGTGTTATAAACGTGTGTTTAGTATTTTGTTGTTATAGATTCAGTTTAGTTTTTATTTATTGTTATTATTCCCAAGTTTCTTATTGTAACATTAATTTTAGTTAATACATTTATTATCTTTATTAATATGAAATATAGTTATTAACTATTAGCTATGTTGTATTAATAAAGATAACATTTTAGCAGTTTCATTTTCCTTCCGCAAGTAGATAAAATATTGTATGCAACAAGGCAGCAAGGAAACATTTCTGACTCGTTTATTTATTGCCTGTCTCGGCTTCGCCTCGGCAGTCAAATAGGTAAATTACCTGCCTCGGCTTCGCCTCGGCAGTTAATTACCATAGCCTGTCCTCGCCTTCGGCTCGGAGGCTAATCTAATCACTCGTCAGTAAAATTCCATTTTGCTGCCTAGTTACATAAATAACTATTATTGGCTATTATTTAAACTGATTAGACTATTAGATGATTAACAATTAGATTTCTCTGATTTCTTCGCAAAATCTAAGATTCCTACTTCTTGGAGAATGGGATTTGCCTTACATCTAAATAAAGATTAAAATGGGGCTTACATCTAAACAAAGATTTTTAATAGTCCAACAATATCCACGGTAGACTGCCTAAATTTGGCGTCTCAATAGTCTGAGAATAGATTTAAAACAGGGGTCTTATTTCAATGCACAAATGTCTCCCAGATTTTTAGTTTGAAAATAGGAAAATGCGTCTTATATCTGAGGGTGTCTTACATTTGAAGGTATAGGCATAGTGTATGAATCTAACAACGTTCTCATATCTAGCTGTAAAACACAAAATATTCAACTTGGTGCGTAGGCATCTGCAGGTAGACTTGTGTTAAACAGCTTGGTTTTCCAGCGTAATCCGCGTCACAAAGGGGATAAATTCCAACGTTTCGCTTCCACTACTGGAAGCATCTTCAGGGGTGTGGTGCATCGTGATGTTTACTTGAAGCAACAACAAGACATATGTGTATGTCGCCAAGTAAACATCACGATGCACCACACCCCTGAAGATGCTTCCAGTAGTGGAAGCAAAACGTCGGCATTCATCCCCTTCGTGACTTGGATTACACCGGAAAACCAAGCTGTTTATTACAAAATATTCAGACCGCTAGATACTACAGGGAATTTTCTTTATAACCTGACAGATTAAAATCATAGTAAGAGGTCTTCTGGAGGCTAAATGAAAGATTTCATGGTTTAATGCTTGTTGCCGCCTTTTTACATTCTTCTTCTAAATTAAAATGTGTAGTTATGCTAATAAAAATTAATTATAGTACTAATTAAGGAGTTTTTTTTAAGTAAAACATAATTACCCTGTCTAATTGTGTCCTGCCTTCCTGGCCTGTGTACAAGGAGAACTGAAACAGGTGACTTCTCGATATCAAGAGGAGTTACTGAAGAAACCAGACTTGGTTCAGTTTTACTCTTGCTTCCCTTTGCTCGTTGATTAGCAGCTATCATATCTTTCCTTACCACGGGATTCCACAGAGGACTAGTTACATGTTCAACGGGATCCGTAAGAATCACATTAGTGTCCACATCTGCAACATAACACACATTATCAAATTAATGCCTTAACTCAAAACTGTAAAATTAAATTTGTTAAAAAGGCCAACTTGTAAGTAACACATTAATTAATTCAATAATTAGCACAATATTAATTTCAATATATTTTTATAGTAATTTTTAAAATGAAAGGGCATCTTGCTACAGAGGACATTAACAGTAGAATTTAACAATGCTTTGAAACAATTATTGATATAAAACGAATATTGAGGCTTGAATAAATCAAATGAAAAATATAACTTAAGTGTAATAATATCAAATTTTTAAATCTTAATAATTTTTTTTTAATTCAATTGTACATCAGTTTACTTCCAAGTTCTGACCAGTTGCTTCCAAATCTGAGCCCAGCTGAACCAAAAAATGACAAGAAAAGTATTTAATATCTACTATCCAACGTCTATAAAGATGATACTTAAAAAAAACATTACTTTTTCTAATTCTATTTCATTTTGGCAATATTTCTCCCTTTTTTTATATTTTAGACTTTTTTATGGCTCATTTATATTTTGGACTTAATCTTTTCATTTTCTCCTACACTTGATAGTTATTTAGTAAAGTAATTATTTATAAATAGTAAACAAATAGGGTGAGTAACCAAGTAAATCATTGCCACATGGCACCTAATATACTTGGTAACTAAATTAGTACCAAATTATGTACATTTCAATTTATTTTCATTTTATTTATTTATTTTCAAATGTGTCGCTGACATAAGTTCAGTGTATGTAATAAACACAGCCTTGCTTAAAATATTGTTTGTTTAGAGTTTTACTTCCTCCTGTAGTACAGGCTCATTATTATTATCAGTCGGTTAATGTTATCACTTTATCTGGGTCCCAAAGTTATCACATTAAGCGGACTATAAATATTTTTTATCTCCAGTAGAGAGAAAAAGTTATGATTTTGGATTAGTTTAGAGGAATTAATGTAGGTCTTTTCTACCCTGAACTCAAAAAGTAGGGAGAAAAAGTAAAAGTAGGGTGAAATAGTAAAGTAGGACGAAAAAGTAAGTATTGCCAACTTAATTATTTTATAAATAGTAGAAAATGAATGGCTAATATAATGAAGTTATTGAAATCAGGTTGGCGACAGTGCTTTTTCAACCTTCTTTATCATTGTTAATAACCTGCATCTAAATAACCTTCTATTTGAGATTAATTCCAATTCTTATTTGTTTTTAATATTGAATCTCTTATATCTGCTATTAAAAGTGCTAATAATTATTGTTGTCTAATAATTATTGTTGTCCCTGGGGGCAGGCGTGGCTGAGTGGATAGCGCCCTAGCTCTGAAACCAATGTCCAAACCAGACGTGAGTTTGAATCCCGGAGGGGTCAGACATGTTTCACACTGATGATCTCATCGAGTAGATGAGTAAAGTGGTCGGATAACCCCCCNCTTCGCCTCAAGAACCAACTTTTTCGCTCAGGGAATAATGGCTTACTTTACTCCCTAGGTGCATAAATAACTATTTTAAACTAATAATAAATATTTCTATTTTTCCTGAACCTTTCTGCCTGATGGTCTGAGGTAATTTTGGTAAGTGAGTAGTAACAAGAGCAGGTAAGACAGATCTGGGAGGAAGTTGACCTGGATCGGTTGTCAACATAAATTTCCTTAAGTATTCCGTTTGTACAAGAAGATGGTACATTCTGATTGGATCTGTATAGTACCCGGTGTCGTATACCCAGCTGCAGAATTCACTTTCATCAACCAGATGAAAAGCTCCACTGAGAACTTCTAAAGATTTTGGGCCTGTCAGTCTGAACCTGCCGAAAAATTTAATAAAAAAAAAAAAAAAATTATTAATTTAAAAAAAAGTAAACANACTGAGAACTTCTAAAGATTTTGGGCCTGTCAGTCTGAACCTGCCGAAAAATTTAATAAAAAAAAAAAAAAAATTATTAATTTAAAAAAAAGTAAACATTAATAAGTTAACATCAAGAAAGCTTTTTAACTTCAAATACACATACCAAGACTCCTTCAAACATTATTAATTTCATAATAATAATTAATATCCAAAACAACAATCATCAGTCCCTCATCACACCAATATATAATCTGTTCACAAATGATAAATTGATCAAGCAATTGCCGATTATAATGCAGTACGTTGTGAATTAGAAAAAAACCGTGTTGTTGGGGTTGTTTGGATAATAATAGTCGCGTTATAGAGGTTATTTAACATTATGTGTTATGGCAATCTCAAGGTGATTTGAAAATTGCACTTGTAATTGAGGTTTTCGTGTTATTGAGGGTCCTGTAAGCGAGGTTCTACTGTATTTTATTTGAAATATAAATTGGTTAATTAGGATTATTTTATTTTATTGGTTAATTAGAATTACATGTTGAAGAAAGGGGTTAATCTCAATGTTTTTAAAAAATTAGAATTACTCCAAGCAGGCTAAGGATTAATTGAATATTAAACGACCTTAACCCTCTGATGAGTAATTCATTAGTGCTCTGGTGAGTACATTGGAGACAGAGTTACAAAGAGTAACTGTACTCAAAGAGTGAGAGCCAGCATGGCCGTGTGGGTTAAACCACGTCTGCTCGGCCATCACTGAATCATGAGTGGAACGAGATGGGGTTCGATTCCTCGCCGTGATGCTCTGATTTATATGGCTTACTATTGATCACATCATACTCGCTTTGGCGGTACAATGTACAAATGTATGATGTGTGAAGTGGCTGGAATTCTCTAGCGCATGGAGTAAAAAGGGCCTAAGTGCAAGGTTCGAAAAAGTGGTCTGTCCTACCCATTCTAGTAGGAAGTACTAGACTACTACTACTCAAAGAGTATACAAAGTGTATACAGAGTGTATTCAGAGTAACTCTGGTGAGTACATTGGTCAGTGAAACCGCTATATAGCACCAACTTTGATCTCTAGAATAACTAACATATCAAACTGGTGGACACAGAATTCAGATGTCGATTTAACTCTATTCCTCAGATGTCTCCTGCGCAGCGTGCCTTACCTCATAGTTTCTCCCACTCACCGGTTCCCAATAATGCTTGTTTTACTAAAACATTGGCAGTCTTACATACAGTTATGCCTCATGAAGAATTGTTTTTAATGTTCTAGTACCAGTCTGAATGAACGATTCTGCTAGTAACCCATTGTTTTTTTTTATGATCTGATGGACCTATATGCCAGTTGTACGAGTTTATATAGGTTTTTTTTTATCCCTATTGAGATTTTAATTGATACTATGAAGACAACATTTTGTAAATGTGATAAAATTTAAAAAAAGTTCAGTTATTCTAGCATAGAAGTCTTTAAGACTAACGTGCCTGCAACTAGATGAACAAATTCATACACCCATAAGAGGGTACATATACAGTAGAACCTCGCTTACACGACCCTCAATATCACAAAAAACCTTGCAAGTGCAATTTTCAAATCCCCTTGAGATTGCCATTACACATAATGTTAAATTAACCTCTATAACACGACTATTATTATTCAAACAACCACAATAACATGGATTTTTTCCAATTCAAAATATAACTCAGAACCTCTATAACAAGTCGTTTTGAGAAATCAACCTCTATAACGCGACTCTATACAGGAGTGGGTCGACCTTGAACAAATCCAGACTTGAAAACCCCACCCCAACCCGCTCCCAACATTCTATTAAACTCTATAACACGGCTGATAGCCAAAATAACCTTGATAACATGACCCTCAACAAAAAGAGCACCTCGATAACAAGACTGTTTCCCTAATCCCCTTGAGACGCTTCTTATCAAGGTTCTACTGTATTATGTATTCATCAAAATCTCTATTTTTCAATCATCACAATACTATATTTAAATTTATTGTATGTGAAATAGTCTGCCCTGTGGCACATAGCTTCTCCTCCTTCTATTAATGGACGCATGGCTAAATGGGAATGGAAAAAGAGTTTGAACAGGTTTCAATTTCCAGAGAAACACTTATTTTTATTCTCATTATGAAATTGGCGCTATGTGCTACTTTCGACAAACCCTTTAATAAATATTTGATTATCAATAGTTAAGATTAAATTTAATCAAAATATATTAATAGTAGTACTGCCGTGCTAAGCCAAAAAACCGTATCAGTCATTTTGGTCGAAAATAAGGTTTTGACATATTAAGGGTTTTGGGGGGTCGTTTTTGCCGTTTTTGATGGTCCCGAAGCCGTATCTTCATCCTAAATACAAGAAAACAGAGATTTTTAGTTAAGGTTTTTGTATTAAAGGACAATTTACTAAGCGAAATTGCCTTAAGTGACAAATCAGAAGGAAAAAGACCGTATCTGACGGTAGATACGGTAATTTCGCTTCTGAAATCACAGTCAACTTACACCACAGTTACGTTAAACCTGTTATATTCAGATAGAAAAACACCTTATCTACAGGTGTTTTCATAAATTTGATCCCCCCAAAAATGTATTTATTTAACTTAGGTAAAACAAATGTGGCTCTAAAGAGAATAAAATTCTTAATTCATTGATATAAAATAATAAAAAATCGGACGAATAATAAGGAAGTTATAAGCCTTTAAACTTTGAAAACTTTAAAGTCAATTATCTCAAAATTTTTTTGTCCAAAAAAACGGTAGATACGGTTTTTTGGCTTAGCACGGCAGAGTAGTAGTAAGGTCCTACTACTAGTACTAGATGGGTAGGACAAACCACTAGTTAGAACATAATAATTAGAACATCTTTTAGGCCCATTTTATTAATCCCATGGTAGAGAGTTGCAGCCACTTCACATATCACACCTCTGTACATGGCAACGCCGAAGCGAGTATGATGTGATCATTAGTGAGCCATATAAATCAAGAGTATCAGGATGAGGGATCAAATAAAAAAATATAAAGTCGGACCTCCTTATAACTTTATAACAAACTTCTGTACAACAAAAATCTCTATGTAACTAATTTTTTTTATGTCCCATGGATTCTCCTCTATACTAAGTGATTCTATAGTAAAAGAAATTCTAAATAACAAAATATCTATACAATAATTTTTTTTTCCTGAACCATCGAGTTCATTGTATGGAGGTCCGACTGAATTAACTGATTAAGTTATTACCTGAGGAGCTGATGTGTAAGATCGGTAATAGAGATTGCAGGTGACGAAAATACTTGTTTAAGTTGTTCAAGGATTTTTGAGACAAATGCTGGATGCACCCACATCCACAGTTCTTTTACAACACAAAGTTCATCTCCCGGACTCCATAAAAAGTTCACCTGTAAACAAACATTTTGGAGATTAAAGAAATAAGAAACTTACGAGTAAACTAATAAATAAATTAAAAAGCTGACAAATAAACTAATAAACAAGTTCGATACGCTAAAACACATAAACATAGTAACAAGTAAAAAAGTTAAAAAAGAAAACACGATAATGACCACTAAATAAAAAAACACCTAATAAACAAGTAAACACGCTAACGATAAAACACAGTAACAAGTAAATAAACTAACAATATAACATAGTAAAAAGTAAATAAGCTACCAAGAAAACAAGATGAGTCATTTAATAAACAAGTAAACAAGCTGGCAATAAAACAGTAACAAGTAAATAAGCTAACAAGAAAACAAGATGAGTCATTTAATAAACAAGTAAACAAGCTGGCAATAAAACAGTAACAAGTAAATAAAAACAAGATGAGTCATTTAATAAACAAGTAAACAAGATGAGTCATTTAATAAACAAGTAAACAAGCTGACAATAAAACATAGTAACAAGTAAATAAGCTAAGAAGAAAACAATATAATGAGTAATTTAATAAACAAGCTAACAATAAAACATAGTAACAAGTAAACAAAACAAGAAAATGAGTCAACTACTGCTTTTACTCTCATAGATTGCACACATCTCACAGAAAGTTTAAATTAATATGGGACTATATGTGGGCAAATTTTAAGTTTAGTGACATAAAGAATAATACAAATAAGTGTTTAAGTATGTGGATAATAAGAATAATATAGTCTAGGAACATTTTTTTTGTTTAGTCTATAATATTTAATTGTTGGCTAATTTTATCAGGTTTATGGTTCCTAACTATAAATAATCCTTCATATGACTTTATATCCTTCAAAAGCTTTGAAGGATATAAGCTCCACAGCTGGATTATTGTTAGATCGCTTCCTTTCTATTCTACTTATCTTTAGTTCTACTCAACTTGGATATTGCGTACTGATATGAAATAACAGGTTTAACTCAAACTTTAGCAAATAAAATTAAAAAGGTGCAATGTTTATTTATAAGAATAGTCTACTTAAGGTTCTTCTACCGCAAAATCTACTATATGTACAATAGACCTCTGTCTAAACAAGGAATAGAGTAACTATCGGCTCGTAGATATGCTTTAGAAGCCCAGTACTTCGCTAAAGCTCTTATTGGCTCCCTAACTTCTTTCTATGCTGCAGAATATGTAACAATACTTCCACCAGAACAACAGCCACGTATGGATTGATTTACGTCAACAAAACATCTACGACATCTCCAATGTCTCAGTGTACCCGAAGCTTTAATAACCTGGATATCATATTAAATTATATAAATACTCTAAACTCACTCAAATCTATTATGACTGTGATGTAACTGTATTTTATTGAATTCTTACTGTTGGAAGAACCAACCTGGGTTTTTTAATGTTTTGTTTACATTTGATGTAGTCTTAAAAGAAATATAGAAGACGTTTTTTTGTTGGTTTTTCAATCTTGAATAATCGAGTTTTCTTTAGCTTTATCAGTTTAATATTTTCCGTAAGCTTATTAAATTGTATTCTCGGGTTCAAGAACCTTAACACGGAACACTTACAATTATTAAGTCTCTTCGTTTATTTTTGTAGCAATATGTTATTATGTTATTATGTTGTGTATTGTATAAGGCTATCAGTATCTATTTGATGTTAGCATACAAAATCTGTTATTTTTATCTCTGATTTTGGCTATTAGAGCTGTTAAGATTTTTTATATAATAAATAAATATAAGGTGAACTCTTAAATCATTATATCGATTAATAAATTATACCTATAGGTTATGCTAAATCCACATTAATTCAAGGCAGAGTAAGGCAAAACATGTGTTCTATGTATTCTACAGAATGTAACAATGAAATGAATACTAAGTTACTAAATACTCACAATGAACATATTATATTCTTTAATTATTTAAACTAATTTACAGAGCCATTAGGCAATATAGCATCTGCATGCTCAATGTTAATTTGCAGTCAGTCAAGCTTGAAACTAATTAAGTTATATAGTTAGTAGTTATAATGATCATCTAAATTTTAATTATACACCAAATTAAATAAACAACATTTGAACACTCCAATATATCATCTGAAGTCCAAGAAGCTGGAGCTTTTTGGGCATACATACTTTTCAAATACTGTTTTATTTATTTGGCTTTAATACATCATTTTAAGGAGAAAATTTAGTTTTTTTGTATCTCTGTACTTTTTTAGGGTTTCGTTAGTAAACCAAAAAAAGAAACCCTTATAGTCCCCTTTTCCAATTCAAAATATAACTCAGAACCACTATAAAAAGTCGTTTTGAGAAGTCAACCTCTATACTCTATAACGCGACTCTATACAGGAATGAGGTACCTTGAACAAGTCTAGACTTGAAAACCACGCCCATTAACCTTGATAACACGACTGATAGCCAAAATAACCTTGATAACACAACCCTCAATTAAAGAGCACCTCGATAACAAGACTGTTTCCCTTATCCCCTTGAGACACTTCTTATCGGGGCTCTACTGTAATAGGTTTTTATAGTATAAAATCATACAAAAAGGAAACACAGTAAAAGTGTACAAAATAAAACAAGAAAAAGCTATAAAGCACACTAGTAACTAGCAGAGTATTTTATTTGATAAAGCAGATATGCAGACCTAGTTTCTCATAACCATTTGAGGATAAAGTTGATCTAAATGAAACAAATCCCACTTAACTCGTAAAAACATTAAAGAACTAAAAATGCCTTAATTCTCAAAGAAAGATAAGAAAATTTTCAAGGGACTAAGAATATTTAAGAGGCTACACTATGGGTGGAGACGA